>JAMXBD010004708.1:0-46504 GCA_024138025.1 Combretum micranthum | reverse complement strand
GCAAGACTTTTGAGAGAAATGCACTCGAAGACTTTTTCTTTCAAGAGAGTTAGAGCAAGATTCGTTCTTCTCATCATATTTCCTTGTTGTTGTGCTTCCTCTATATATTGTTTTATCTCAACGGCTAGCAAAGAAGCGTTCAAAACAATTCGAATTCTTCTCAAATTGAAAATATTTGACTTGGCAAATTCCCTCCTTTGAAGTGTCTGTTACGTGTATGATCAATCCCGAATAATCTTCTTAGCTTTATCCAATTTCGTTGATGCTGTCATCTGATAATGTCTCATATATCTTGATATGTTTATCCATAACAATTGGATAAACTTCAACAAACTATCCATAAAAATAGTGATATCCTTTATCCTTGAAGATAAGCTTAAAAGATCTTCGTTTCGAAAATTTGAACCAACATGAACTTGGTAAAATATATCCCTTATCTTTAGGAATTTGCTGACCACGTGAAACATAAAAATCTGACGATCTTCTTCTCAAGAAAAATTAAAGACGTAACTTATAATAAAATTGATGAAATAAATCCCCTTGGATATTTTATCCAACTTTAGTGGAACAAAATGAATACTACCCAAATATATTCATTTCGTGGATCAGGCCTTCAGATGATAAGGTATAAATAAATTCACAACATTCTGTGATCTTCTGTTCTGGAACAGATTTAGTTTCTGATCTTCTTCTGAAAATGAATCTGAAATACCTTCTGAAAATGACTCTGAACTACCTTCTGAAACAATTTCTAAAAATATGATGATTAGTTCAATCATGAAATATTTTGGTTTTGGTTTTTGGTTTGGTTTGATTGCTATACTTTATTTATTTGTTAAAAAACTTTTACTCCTTTTGTTATCATCAAAATATATGAGAGATTCCAACAAATGGTTTTCCATTTCTGCTTTAGTTTATTTATATTCATGATTTTTGCATCCTATTCTATTACAGTAGTTGCATGTATATCTACTTCAACTACTTTGTAACTACCTATTGTTATGCTACTATAAAATCTTTGTATTTATCTAGAAAGAATCTCTATCTTCTGTTATGTATTTGCTAAGTCGTAACATTTTTCTCCATGTCTTCAAAAACATTATCCTCAACGTTGTAATGAGGATAAAGGCTTTGAAACTCGTCTTAGTATCACGACTCCAAATAGGGGCTTAGTAGGATTTATCTAAAGCTATCATATCATGTGCACCCGTAACATGAGAGCCATGTTGTGGGTCAGAGTGTACAAGACTCTATTTATTTATCAATGTTTATCATATAAATGATATAATATATTATAGGATTTCAACTATGGAATCCATTTTCAATTTCTACCAAGATCGCAGAGAATTGGTATCCCTTACCAAATAGTGAAAGTTACAACATACAAAATTCCAAATTTATCTAATTTACATTCTAGGTTTCCATATCCTATATCTCTATCTTCAATAGAGTTCGTTGGAAATGCTCTCTTCACACAATCCTAGCCCAATCCCAGCTAGTATCAATCCTGCCAAAACTATTGGGGGTGAGTGAACCACGGGCTCAGTGAGATAACCTGACCAAACCACATATCAACCAATAACAAACAAGTATATTTATCAATCATATGTAATGCAACAATCAATCATATGCACATTACAAGCTTGGATGATCTAGAATCCAAAGCAGGATGAAGATTTACGCCCTCTTCATCGAGGTTGAAGGAGCTTGATACTATGGCCCACCTACCCAAGATAAACTAAGCATACAAGATGCCATGATCCTCATCGTAGCTATCTCTTTACACTTTACGCACTCAATTCGTGTTTTACGCCTTAGAAACTCCACTAAGTGTTAGTCATTTCACAGCGATACCATGGGCGGCGTCCTTCGTTACCATTTAGTTCTCATGGAACCGACGAAACAAAGGTAATCTTGCGTAGAAACTAATAGCCTCTTGCTTAGAAAAACCAAGCATTACCAGAATCGAATACTAACACGTAGTAGGCTGCCACATCTCCAAATGTAGTTTATGCAAATCATGCAATGCATGTCCATTTCATTTATAGCACCGATATTGTTAATCAAGTTTAAGGCGATCACACCAGTTCTAAACAATCATCAACATATTTCATACAATATTTATCACACAATAGATTTTCTCTTATATTATGATAATTTGGCATTCAATCATACACCACGCATCATGCATTATTCCCAATCCCGCATGCATATCAATTAATATATATTATTCAAAATATAACTATACTATAAGCAAAAACAATGTGATAAAGTCAAGTAACTCACTTGTAGTCCTCGCTAAATTATTGTATAAGCTATCGATAATGCGGAAATTGATCTATCTTCTTATGAAAGGAAATATCAGAGATTCATTATTGGACTATTTCTATAAGAGAAGTCTTCTTATAATTAAAGGTGTTGGTCTCTATCGTCGGATATTAGACTAAGTCCGTCATATTAATTACTGTATCATTAAATAATTTAATTGAATCCTTATAGGTGCTAATTATTATCGGTATTTGATACAGTTTTTATTAAGGTTTTAATCCCTATAGTCAAGAATATTTGTCTGTTATTTGTTTTTATTTTGTTTCTCTCGGTTTTAATTGCCATCTATATTTTTATTCAAGGGGGTTTGTCTTTCCTTAAGTCCTATTGCTTTTAGTAGAAGATTTTTATTTATTAATTATTTGCCCGTCAACCTTATCTGTCTCTCAAATTGTATTTTTATTTATTTAAGGGATGTTCTAGTATCTATATCTTTCAAAAATTATAAAAGCGTATGTCTATGGAGATTAAATATATCACATTTTTATTATACACAATTTTATTTTTATTGCAAAACAAACTAAGTATTATAACATAAAATTATCAGTAATATTAGTTTTGAAATGTTAATATCGATATTAGTAATAAATACAATATAAAATAACAATCATCATCAGACTATTAGTAAATAATAATATTAGTGACAAAAATAATATATTGACGATAGTATAAATATAGTGACATTAACGTAAAAATAACAGTATTAATATATATGATCGTGATGAAAAATCAATAATACTGAATACTATATTCAATAGTAATAATAATAGTAATAATCATAATCACTTATAGGAATAACTAACATTGATGTTGGTTTATTAAGAGTGTAAACTGAATGATTTTCTAGTTTGTGATTTCTTATTCGTTTTACATCTGATTTCGTCGTATAAATAGTTGATTTGATAGTACTCTTCGAGTGCTTTTTAGTAGTAGAATTTTTGAGAAAAGAGACTTGTACAATTTTTAGACTTTATGAAATAATGCATAGGTTTCAAGTGAATCCTAATAACTAGTCAAAATTGTTTTGATCATATCTAACTCATTTCTAGTCCGTTTTTGACGAATAAATAGTCATTTTCATAGTATTTTCCGAGTACAATCCATTAGTGGTGTTATTTTTACCAAAAAAGGTCATTAAGGGGACGAAAAAGGCAAGAGTATCCCGTTCTGTTCGTATAAATCTGGCAGCAGTAATCTAATTTTTGTTTTTGCAATATCTAATTCGTTTTTATCCGTTTTAACAAATAAATAGTCGATTTCATAGGATTTTTCGTTTCTTTCCATTGGTGGGGTCTTTTTTGGCTTATATCAAACAAATAATTACAGTTTATTCATTCTTTCCAACGACTTACATGAATTATTTAAAGTTCAATCTAGCTTATTGTGGTTTATATAGTTTTGGTTTTTCTTTCTAGGATTTGAATTTCCATACTTAAAATATTAAAGTTGATGTATTTATATACTAAATAGTCTAAATAACATAAATATACTATTAGATTAATCGTGATAAATTTATAAGAAAATTCTTATAAATCAACATAACGGATATTTAAACTTAATGTAATTCTACCTTGATTGGATAATAGAATGAATTTAGCTCCTCATTTTTTATGAAACCAATGATCTAAAAAAAGGTTAGAAAGTGAGTAACTAAGGAAAAACTGATCTAGCTAAACTAACATATATATCTATTTTATTTTCTTACCTTGTTGTGTCTAGATTCCAACTTAAATCTATGATGAACAAGGCTATCTAGCTTGCTCTTTGATTTTTTAGGTTAGTTAAGTGGGGTTTTGATTGTGGTTGATGAGTATTGATGTTTGGGTAGTGCTATAGGATATAAACAAGAGATAACTTTATTTTTGAGTGTTGAAACAAGTTTGAACAAGTGAGCAAGGAAAGGGATATATGAAATTTATGGTGGCTTTTTGGGGCAAATTTTTGGATTTTGTTTGGGGAAATTTTGAGTTGGTTTTGTAGCCAACTTAAGCCTATATGTATACACTAATGTTAGGCTAAGATTTAGGTATAAGAGAGGGTGTTTTGGTCTTGGAAAAAATACAAATTCCAGCTGTTGTTCTCGGTAGAAATTTCATGAATTTGAAGATGATTTTTGATGAATTTGCATTGAATTTATGGCTGATTTCAAGGAGCTTTAATTGTGTTTTTTTGGTATTTAATTAATGGTCATTTATGTGTGTAAATTAGGGGCTCAAGTTGCAAGAAAATCAGTACAAATCTTATGAAACAGAGGCAAGAATCCAAGTGTTTTGCTGCAGTTTTTGGTTTGTTGTTTTCTACATTGGTTTGCATAGATTTTTCATCAGATTTGTCTTGTTGTTTTCTAGCCAATAATTGGTGTTTGAAGTGTATATATAGAGCCTACCTTGGTGTTTATTTGGTCAAAAATTTCAACTCACTAAGCCTTTGAATTTTTCCAAAACAGAGCTAGAATTTTTCGTGAGTAATGCTGCAGTTTTCCTTGAAAAGTTAAGCCATTTTGCAGCTTAAATACAAGTTGAATTGAGCTGAGTTTGTTATGCATTTAATATTGATCTTATGTGTGGTTTGTAGATTGGTTAAAATGTCATTTTCAAGTTGGATATATGTGTTTGAATTACACACACTCGCTGGACGAAAATCATTCCGAAATTTTCCCTTCTATTCCGTGAGTTGAATTTTATGCACTCTCCTCTGTTTTGTGTGTCTCTGTAGCTGTACGTGGTTGGATTCTGCTGCTGCTGTACGTGTTCCAGCTGAAGACTTCTGCTCGTGATTTCCTTTTTCCAACACGGATGCTGCTACGCGTGGGGAATTTTTTGCTCGGTGACTTCCTTATGATGCTGCGCGTGGAATTCTTCTTCTATTTCTTACTCTTGGTTCCAGCGTGAAACTCTGTGCCGGTTCATTTCATTTTTTTTATTTGATTTGTTTATCTGCTTAATAGTTAATTAAATTATTTTAACCAGTATTAATTTTATAAACATATGTTTATATTCGTTACGTAGGGGTCTTATTTAGATAAAAATTTCTAAATTCCTATAAAAACTCTAGATTATTTATATATTCAAATCTTTAATTTAAATTTACACGATTAATTATTTTAGTATTTTAACTTACATGATTAAATTTTTGAAATTCAATAAACCAATTTAAGAACTAAGTCTTAATGAATTTAGAATTTCCTAACAAATATAGCAGCAGGTTTTAAATTTTCATTTTATATCTAGATTAGTAATTATTGATCGGTATTAGCATCTATTATGTATCTATAATCTTTGTGATTCATCTTTGGCTTATCGTTTATACCTATGAGTTTTGTTATTAAACTATATCTTATTGGTTTTGAAATTTAGAGCTACTTCTAATTATATCTTAAATTATCAGTTTTTAGATACGAAATCTCGTTTTTGGTATCTATTAGGGTAAAGGAAATTTTTATTTGGGTTTTTCAAACTAGGAATGAGTTTATTATAACTCATAAATCTATTCTAAGATTTTTGTTGAATCACATATTTGGTATTAGTTTCACATTTGCTAATTTGTTCATTTTCTAGTTATGAAATTTATTAAAGGTTACGTTGACAATTCAAGATTTTAATTTCTAAAATCTGTAAATCTCTTAATTAGAATATTAGTGTGATTTAAATATTTATTTAACATCTAGATTCTTAGATATCAATCTATTTTTTATCTTGCCGTATCCTTTGTAATTCTAGTAATTTATTTTTAGTCTATATTTTTATAACTTTTAAGTTCTAAAAATTAATCGTCTGTTATTGTGATTTATAATTAAGGTTAGCTATGATTTCTTATTGGACTATTGATCATTTTATCAAACTTTATGTTTTACTATATAGGAATTATTTATACTAATTTGTTAATAGCAACATATTTTTATCTAGAGCTACTTAATAGTGTTACATATCAAAAATAGTTTAAACACCATCATTTCATTATTTAACGAGCATAGGATTTATTTTCTAAATATGGAGCTTAAGGAAAAAGAATTCAGTAATTTATATTAACGATTGGATTATCGTCATTTTATAAATTATTTGAGATCATATTTGTTATAGTTTTGTATTTCGAAATATTTTTATTGGTAACGATTCTAATCTTTCTAGTTATAATCAAATCCATTCATACTTTCATATTTTTAAATCGAAAAAAAAAATTAAAGTAGTTTTTACTACTTGTTCCAAATATTCTATATATTTCTATATTACATTTTTAGTATTTGTTATAATTAGATTACATAAAATTTGGGGGATTACACATAGTCTCCGCAAATGGTATCCCCAAGTAATAATCCTAACCATTGAATCGGAACTTGTCAACAGATTGACCATGTCTTGTAACAACCTTAGATCCCAAAATAGAAAATGGTTGAATAAAGGATGGTCCCATGACTTGATCTGGTAAATCCAAAAGCATAGAGACACTTTGAGCTAATTTGAAAGTGGAAACATGAAAAAATGAATTTTCTATAATGAAACATTTATGAATTTTTACTACTGGTGGTAATTCAATTTCATAAGCTGACTCCCTAATTCATTTTATGACACGAAAAGGTCCGTAACACTTCATGCTCAATTTATGATAACCCTTAGACATCAATGTTTGTTTGTAAGGTTGTAGTTTCACAAAGACTAAATTACCCTCTATGAATGTAACATCTCTTCTATGCATGTCTGCTACTGTTTTCATACGATTTTGTGTGTCCAATAATTTGAACCTCAATGCTTTCAAAAGCTCCTTTTGAGTACGTAAGTAAGTGTCTAGTGCTTCTAATTTATAGTCTCCTTGAAAATAGTCTAGTAAATTTGGAGGTGCTCTGCCATAAACTACATGAAAAGGTGTTGTTTGAGCTCATTGATGGTAAGATGTATTATAGGAATACTCAACCCATGGTAAATATTTTGCCCATTGAGTTGGAAACTCCATTACAAAGCTTCTCAAATATTGTTGAATCACTCTTTTGAACACCTTTGTCTGACCATCCGACTGAGGATGATAAACACTTGACATATGTACCTGAGTCCCACTAAGCTTGAATAATTCTTTTCAAAATTGACTTGTGAAAATGGGGTCTCTTTCTAAAACTATAGTTCTTGGAAACCCATGTAACTTCACTATCACATTTAAAAATAGTTGTGCAACCTTATTTGTTGTACAATGCTGATTAGGAGCACCTAAATGACAATATTTGGACAATTTGTCCACACTATCAATATTACTAAAAATCCATGTGAAGTCAGGAGGGATGTGATAAAATCTATAGTAATATCTTCCCAAACTCTCTCTAGAACGGGTAATGGTTGTAGTAACCCAACTGGCTCCTTGGTGATATATTTAACCTATTAACAAGTAACATACTGTTGAATAAATTCTTCTATAGTACATTTCATACCCTCCTAATAGAAAAAGAATCTATTCTTTTATATAGTTTTAGTACACCAAAAAAACCACCAAGAGGAGAACTAGGGAACTCACACAATAAAAGGAATGAGTTGACATGAGGCACTAAAAATAATCGTATGCCATAGTACAGAAGCCCATCTTTCCAATATAGAGAATATTTCTCAGCTTTCCATTAATTAAGGTCAAACACATTCTGTTGAAAGGCAGGAACACATTATATTCTTTTTTCAAATCTTCAATCAATTTGAAATAAGGTGTTGAAATGCCAAAATACTCCGTCGGATCATCTCCTTGTTGTGATATGCATCTACAATAATGTTCTCATAGCTTAGTTTGTAAGTGATCATATAGTCATATCCAATTAATTTAGATAAATATTTTTGCTATTCTGGAGTTTGTATGACTTGATTCAGTGTCTCCTTCAAAATTCTATGATATGTTCGTATAGTAAATGTTTGGCCTAATAGATACTATCTCCACTTCTTTATAGCTTCCAATATTACATACAACTCTCTCATGGCATCTTCTACTAAAAAATGCCATTGGTTGATTTTACTATAACATCACAACACCAATACCATGTCCTAAGACATCAGTTTCGACAATAAATGGGCATGAAAAATCAAGAAGTCTCAAAATAAGAGATGAACAAAATATCAATTTCAACTATTCAAAAGCCTCTAAAGCTTGAGAAGTCCACTCAAAACAATCTTTCTCTACCATATCAATCAAGGGATATGCAATTGATGCATAACCTTGAATAAAATTACAATAGTATCCAGATAGACCAAAAACCCTCTTAATTCTTTAACTGCCTCTAGCTTCAGCCAATCTTTAACAGCTGATATCTTTGATGGATCTAGTTGCACTCTATTCTACCCCACTATATGGCTTCAATATTCAATTTGCTGGCAGCCAAATGAACACTTAGATTTTTGAGAAAAAATTTATTCTCTAACAAAATGTGCAATACAGTAGCTAAGTGTTCATGACGCCGTTCCACTATTCTACTTATATCAATATGTCATTAAAAAATACTATGACAAATTTTCTTAAAAATGGTTTAAACAGCCCATACATAATAGCTTGAAAAGTATGGGGCTTAGTTAATTCGAAAGGCATCACTAAGAATTTATATGGCCTTCATGACTTCAAGCAATTTTCTCAATTTCTACATTCTAATCTGGTGATAACAAGATCTTAAATCTAATTTTGAAAAAATCATGGCTCTATGCAACTCATCCATTAACTCATCTACTGTAGGAATTGAAAACTAATCTTGCAATAGCATTGTTTAATGCTCTATAGTCTATACAGAATCTCCATGATCCGTCCTTCTTTTTAGCCTATAAAACTAAACTAGAGAATAGGTGGTACTATTCCTTTTAATCCCCTATTCGAGCATATCTCTTACTTGTTTTCTATCTCATTCTTTTGAAAATGTGGATAATGATAGGGTTTTACATTTATAGGAGCAGTACCTAGATTCAAATGGATCTAATGTTGAATATTCCGGTATGGCAGTAGTGATGAAGGATCTTCGAACACAGTAGAGAACTTGCCCAATATGCTTGCAAATGCATCATTGTTGGTGATACTCAATGTGGATTCACCACTCTGAGACACCAATTGATAGAAAGTTGCTATAGCATTTGTTCTAATCGAATGCATAAGTTATGATGTGAAATTGGTTGTAAAATAGCTGAATCACCATAAAGAGACACCTAACCCTCTCTATTAAACTACGTAGTCATTGCAGTATAATCAATCATAATCGGCCCTAAACTCTTCATCCATTGGACGTCCAACACTACATCAGCCCCTTGTATAGAAATAATATGGGAATGCATTTAGAATTCATAATCTAAATTCTAACTAGTACATTCTTACATTGTCCTTCATAGCTTAATTTCGTACCATCTCCAATCATGATTGCATCCGGTTGATGCTATTATTGGTAAATTCATAAACTTAGCTTCTCTTGATTGTAAAAAAATTAGATATACTACCACTGTCTAATAGTACTGAGACTGGTTTATTATTGATCATGCTGCAAATCGAAAAGTTTTAGGTACTGATATACTAGATAATGCATGCAAACTGACTGTAGCTTTACTATCATTAACTAAAAATGCACTATCAGACCCCCACATACTTAAAATCCTATATTGTATATTCGTTTTTGCATTCTATTCTTCAATAGTCATCATCATTACAATCATCAACAAAATTTGGCTTTTACACCTATGATTTTCTATTATATTTCTCATCGTAATTGTAGCATTAACCTTGCTCTCTTCTTGCTGCCATCTATTCTTGTGATAGTTTCTTGATAGGAAGTGATTGTCTATTTTGGACAAGTGTTTGGTATCTAGTTTTGAAAAAGAAAATAGTTGGTTTAAGTGTTTTTAGGTTTGGAAAATTATAAGGTCGAGGAAGATGGTTTTGAAAAGAATTTGACCAAATGCTTTGTGTTATAGGCTGTAAATATATATATGTAAAATTAGTATAGAATATATTCTCTGGATATTTACTAGTAATAAAAATTGATTAACATTTATTTACTTTCCTTTTTTGGTTTCTTAAATCTTGTTATATGTAACCCTATGGATTAATGAGTTATACAGCAATTTCTCTTATCATTCCCCTTGTGTTTAGACATTACATGGTTCAGAGCATTCAAAGGATCAATTTTTTTTATGTGTTTCTCAAGTGTGCACGATTCTTGAGAGAGTTAAATTTTCAAAGTATTTTCTTTCGTCACTCCAACCTAGGTAGACACACCACCCACCGATGAGTCATCTAGAAATTCCCAAAGCTAAAACCCTAGCACATGTCTCACACGTACCACCACAAGGTTCATGCATCGGTGCGTGCGGCTTTAAAAGTTCCCCCCGGTTACCATCGATCGACTCGTTAAAGTTTGTATGATTTAGGTGTGTGTTACCTTGTTTGTTACATTTTGAAGATTCGGGTTTTGGTATTCAAGTTTGAATTTAGTCTAGCGTATTTGAAGTTTTTCAACAGTGGCAAGTGGTTTAGTAGTGGCGTTTTAAGGTGTGGGTTGTGTTTTGAGTTTAGGTTGTAGCGCTTGTGTGTGATGACCTTTAGTGGGTTTGGTCTTTCGATGGCCCTTGTGTTGTTAGAGTTTAATTTGTGTCGTTTTCGTAGATTAGGTTGGAAGCTTAACTTGGTATCTAGTTTCTTATGGTTGATGGTGTCTGTTGTATTTGGTTTTTGGTGGTGACGACTTTGTTGTTTGTAATTAGAGTATTTTGCTTTTGTTGATGTTGTTCTGTGAGTTTGTATTGAAGTTTATGGGAGAAATAAGGTATAACATCTAAGTGATTATGTTCACTATTGTCATTAAGCCTAGGCATATAAACATGATTGTAGAAAATGCAGAAGAAGAATAAATTGCAAGCAACCTAAAGTCGTCAGAAAAGTGTGCTGACAAGCAAGAAGACCTTTAGAATTTCAAGTAGGAGAGCATGTTTTGCTCAAAATATCATCAACAAAGGGTGTAGTCAGATTTGGGACCATATGAAATTTTGGAAAGGATAGGCGATTTGGCTTATAGGTTAGCTTTACCACCTAGTTTGGAAGGAGTGCATAACGTGTTCCACATATCTATGTTGAGGAAATGTGTAAAGGATCCGGAATAGATAGTGTCATCAAAGCCATTGGAAGTGCGATCAAATCTCATAACTGTTGAAAAGCCATAAAGATCATTAACACTAGGAAAAGGTCTTGAGAAGAAAAGTGATCAAATATGTGAAGATGCAATGGACAAATCAGTCTGAGCAGAAGCAACTTGGCAGCTAGAGGAAGAAATGAGATCAAAGCACCCCAAGCTATTCAATGATCCAGGTAACTTTCGGGGACAAAAGTTTCTTTTTAAGAGGGGAAAGATGTAATATATGAATAATTAATCTATAATGAAGGGTAATATTGTGATATACAATTATTTAAGAGGTTAATTTTATCCTTAAACAGACGGATTTAGACTTGAAGAAGTTGTTCGTGAAGAACAACAAGGGGGGAACTTAGGCCGGCTTTAAGCCACCAGCTTTGGATGCAAGGCCACTAGATTTTATGGGAGTACTACCGGCTTTATGTCAGCTTTGGAGTTTTAGGAAGTTTGCAAGAAAATTTGTAAAAGATGATCATGTATAACAAAAGCCGAACTAAAGCCACCGGCGTATGTATCAAGGTCACGGGCATTTATGGTGAAAGCCGCCAGCTTTCTGCTGGCTTAGGTGGTTCTATTGCTTGATTTGAATCTAAGCCACTCTTGAGCTGCCAATTTGGTTCTAGCTTTTATTTCCATGAAATAGAACATCCTTCTTTATGCTAAAGTTTCCTAATTCTTATATATATACCCTAAGGTCTTTAGTTCTCTCCTCACATCTCTTCCTAAGGTAATTCTGGGTAAGAACTTCCTCACAAATTTCTTTTGGGTTAAGTCTTGATTAGATCTTGATTTCTAAATGTTGTTTTCAATTTGTTTTGTGGAAATCAAGTGATTGGAGACAAACTTTAGGTGTTGTTGGATTGTGAGTTCTTGGTGATCAAAGAAGATTGGAAATCTCATCCTAGGTAAGATATAAATCTATTTTATCTTTGTGGTATCATCGAAGTAGTCTTTTCTTATTTGTGGTTTATGTTATGTTATGAAAGGAATTCTAGGGTTTCGGTGAACTTTAGAGAAATTATTGTCTATTGGAGTTTCTAATTAGCATAACAATTGAGAAGGCTAGTGTACAAACCTAGATCTTAGTCTTGTTAGATTAAGATTTGGTTTATCTTGATATTCAACTATGTATGTGGTTATGTTGAGATGGTTTTGTTTTGTGATCAGGGTTTTGTTGATTTTAGGGTTTTGTGAAAAAGCTTATCTAGGTACAACCATACCATGCTTGTTTACTGTGCTTGTAGGATTAGATTTGTAAAACTTGACTTAATTCTATTAGACTTTAATTGAATTGAATGTTGCTTGTGATTAGCTATAGTTAGTAAAGACTACATAGAGTATAATACTAATGCTTGCAACCTAATGATCCTTATGTGGCATTATCTTGAGTGGAGTTGCACCTAGAGATGATTCCAGTAGTTTAAGAGTAGTGCGTATATGGCACCTCGGGTGTGTGGGAGATTCCCAACATGTTATATTTATGTAATTACCTTTTTTTATATTGAATGTTTTTAGGGAGTGTGTTGTCCTAGGTTTTTCTATCTTAGCTTTTTTTTTTTTTTTTTTTTATGAGGAAAGGTTCTTAACATAAGAGAAAACAAAAAAAAGCCACTTTAACTTACCCGAACTTGACTCTACAACTATGTCTAATTCAACGTATGTGCTGCAGCTACTATAGAAGAATTTCTAGAAAGAGGGGTTATATGTTTAGCAATTAAGGAGCTCCCAAGTGACGTTTTATTTCCAAATGAAAGGCTCGATGTTGAGGTAGTAAAGGTCAGAAAGTGGTGGAGTTGACTACCTTTTTTGACTTGACATTTAAAACTTTGTCTTTTTCTCCATGTTCCTAGCCTACTCTTGCTGCCACAAGCAGCTGTCCCATTCTCATCAAGACTTTGGCATTTCCACATTATTTCTTTTACCATGCCAACAGTACAAGGAACATCTTAGAGCTTTCATGCGGTCTAATAATGTCTATTTCTATTATGATCAAACTAACTTATTTCAAGTTGGTGTAGTTGTTAGCTTTTAGTTCCTTGATAACTATAAATTATAGGATTGATTCTCAACTTATTGCTCCTTACTAAATGTCACCATATTAAATAATATCTTGCTAGTGATCACTGTTTATAGTGGCTAGTCTATTTAAATTTACATCTATCTATTTAGCGTTAAATAATTCATATAATTTCTAGTCGTAGTTAAGATAATTACATGTGCTTTCTCTCCATCTTTTTTTTAACATTATTGGTAATATTATTTGTACTTGGTTTAAAGTTTCCGCAACGTGATTAAAATAACTCAAGTGCTATTTAATTTAGAAGTTTGAGCATCATTTAGTTCATGAGAGTTTTCGTAAGATGTCTTCTAATAATTTAAAACTATGTTGGAATTTTTATGGGTCTTACAATTTCGGTATCCAAAACTACTTTCATAATAATGTAACATCTATGTAAAACACAGTGAGAGAATAATTAATTAGACTCTTACAAATTCTGACTTGCAAAGCAGTCATCATATTACAAGTACACATATAATTAGGGATGCAACCGGGGCGGGTCATTATAAGGTACCCGGCCCGTCCGAACCGTTAAAAACCCTGTAGGGTCAGACCCTATAGGGTCGCGGGACGGGTTTGGAAAATTACTTGCTGACCCTATAGGGTTTAGGGGCGGGTTCGGGTCATTACAAAAACCCGATGGGTAACCCGAACCCGTCATAATATAAATAATTAAAAAAATTAAATTATTATTCTTATTATGATCTACATATAATTCTACCATTATTTTTTTTCCTTTTTTGAGGGGAAGAAGTTAATTTAGTTTTCTATGTATTACCCCGAGCCTCACACTTTTCTTTTAGCAAATATGTACTCGTAACTTCGATTCATGGATCCAACCTTTTGCTGTATATTGGTTCTAATTACAGATACAAATACATTATATTTAGAGGTTAACTTATGTAATCATTATTAATGTTATGAGACGCTTTATTTGTAAAAAATAAAATAAAAGTTAGAATACACGTATTATCATTATAAAAGGAAAAAAGAAAAAAAAAACCTCCTTAAAAGGATTTCCTACTCAGCACGCATTAAAATGACTATATAGATATTTTAAGGGATGCCATCAAAAACCCCCAGTTATAATTGTCAGACATTTCATGGATATTATTTATGTTTATAGGCACGGTTCCTACTTCCTACATATGTATTATGTATATTTATGTAAGTGAAGTAATGTCTTTTCATCTACATTTGAAAATCTTCTTATGATAGTTTTAAACCTTTATATTTCTTAATAAAGTTATGGCATATCTTGTAAAATTCATTCAAGCATAGTTGTAACTAACTATTATGCTCCTATAGGATAAAATTATCGTTAAATTTTGTAATTTAACTAAGTGTTGAGAAGAGGAAAAAAAAATTAAGCGGGTCGCGGGGCGGGGCGGGTCAGGGTTAAAACCCTACAGGGGCGGGTTTGGGTATTGAATAGAAAACCCTGTAGGGTCACGGGACGGGTTTGGAAAACCTTATTAGGAAGCGTGGCGGGTTCGGGTCTTATACGACCCGTCCCAAACCCGCCCCGGTTGCATCCCTACATATAATATGAAGATTTTAGAGTGATTCTATTAGACCCCCATCAGGGTGTAACAAAAGGGTTTTTCACGGGGGCTGTGGTTGTGTTATTGTCAGTTGTAGAGGAGTGGCCGGTCAAGTTGAAGGAGGTGACATGGTAGGGTTGAGGACAATGGGATCGGTGGTAGCATTGTACAGCGGAACAACGATGAAGATGATGAAAACTATGGGGATTAGCAATTGAGAAGATGAAAAGAGAAAAGAAAAACGATAGCTGGACACAGGTACGAGATTTGATAAAAATTAATAATTTGGTTATAGTTTTTGCCGGCGCTCTGCTACCACGAGAGATTCGATGAATAATGATTTTATTGATGATATTAGTTTCAATTACATTGAGTAATACAAAGCTGGTATATATACATGAAATAAAACTGATCTATATAAATAATTACTAAAATTACCCTATAAAGAAATATAAGATATTTACAGTAATAGTTTTCATTGTCATAGATTTTAGGATGTATCTATTATTGATCCCATCTGTTATTTTTTTCTCCATAGTCTTGTAATTTTAGATGTACAAATTAATTCTGAACTCTGCAGGACATGCCTCTATTCACGGAGGAGAACCTTTGTTTTTTCATTCACATTTCTAAAGTGTGGGGAAGACCATAACTATTGGATATAATAAAATATTTAGTTAATTGTCAACGCTCGTAACTAAGTAACACGAACACACTAATTTTATTGTTTTCCAATAAAATTAAATTAGGTTCTATTTCCCTCCGCAGCTAAAATATATTATTGGTTTAATTGTCTTTAAATGTGTCAAAAAGTGTATATACAGTTGATTACGGCTTTGTAACCAAATATGGGTGATTTAGTTATGCTAGTTACTGATACTTTTGTGATATTATATTTATGGTAATATACGGTAATATTGGGTTGATTTTATTCAACTCTTAACAGTCACAACCCGCAACGTCAACACCACTATCAGATGGACTACTACCAACTGCCAAACAACAAGCCACAAACACCGGCTACGATCAACATCAGACATCAACATCAGACGATTCCCCAACTATATGGACCCCGGTCTTACGTACATTCCAGCCACCATAACCTGTTGTATTTAATATGGAATTGTTAAGGGCTACAAAATTTGTATGTTTCCGGGTACTTGTGGAATCTATGAATTTGTTTCCCTCTTTATTTTATTTTTTTTTTCCAGCTCCCTTTTTAAGTTAAAGTTGCTTTAATTATTAATGTTTGAAATAATGATATTCAAATAGTAGCTGGAAAAATAAAAATAATAACAATAATCAAATTTTAAGTTAATATTGTCTTTTAGAGTATACCATAGCAAGATAGATATAATAAAATTTTCATTACAACAGAAATAATAATAAATACAACAACATAAGCCGCGATACCAACTTAAATTTGAGATGTGATTATATTTATTTACTTTACCAAATGTTTACATAAATTATTGGGTTTTAAGATAGAGTAATTCAGTAGGATATTTACTATTTTGTCAATTTAAATTATATATGTATGTGTTATTATGTGTACTCATATGACAGCAATACTATGTAGGTTAACTTTTAGGTCCTTACATGTGGATGGGTGAAAAAAATCGATCACACCCAACCAACGTCTCAACCAAACCAATCAAAACGAATTTTTTAAATTTTCAAATTAGATCAATCCATAAATTTATGTTTGATTTAGATAGATAATCTGAATCAATTTATAAAACGGAACCAAATTATTTAGAAAAACATTATAATACTTTACATATAACGAAAAATTTCTTATATTATAACATAATACTTCAAAGAATTTACAGTTTATATTTATTAAAATGTATGTTTATTTAACTTTTATTACCATCATTTATAATTTATATAAAGAGGTTGTCTCAAAATATATATTATATGCTAATTTTATGAGTAAAATTGGTGGTTTATGGGCATTTAGAATTTTTTAATTGTATAAGTAATGTCTTTATCCAACTCTCACACGATTTAATACTTGTTATCATTAGAAGAATTTAGCAAATTTTTATATGAGATTAGATGTTAAGAAAACATGTTTTTCTAACTTACAAAATATGGTTTGAAGCAAATTAAAATTTTATGGTTAAGGAAAATTCCTAATTTGAATTGTATGGTTTGATTCAAAGTTATAATGAAACAAAAAAAAAAAAAAAAAAGCATCATCTCATGATTTTATTTGGTTTAGAGGGACCCAAACGAGAACCACCTCTACCCTATCCTTGCATATATTGAAAAATAATAGAAAAGATGGAACGTGGCTCATCAATTGGATGATCAATATTTAGAACATTAAACTACGATGGCTCCTATTGGGAAAAAAAAAAATAAATAAATAAACTCCACAACTTAAAACTTGTAAAATACCCCATATTTTACCTTATGACTATGGCTCCCCAAGCGAAACCTATTTTGTTATGTCTAATATCCACCATAGAATCTATGCATACTTTTGGTTTGATTAAGGGTACAAAATTTGTAGGTTTCATTACACTTATGGATACTAAGGCTGTGCCAAAAAAAAAAAAAAAAAAAACATGGCTTACTAACCAAAATGGATAGAGCCGAAATTTCAATTTTCTTTTTCAAAGCAATTGGGTTCACAATTCGGTTTGAGACCCTAAACCAAACAATGTAATTCAAACTAAACTAAACTGTTTTTACATATTTTATGAAAATCTCAAATATATTGTTTTTTCAATTAATTATTTTTTAAGATTTTTATTTAGATATGCATCTTTCATAAAAATTGTATTAGATTAACAAATCCCATGCTTCAATTGTTGTAAAGTCTCTACAAAAAAGTTAAGTTTTAGGTTTAGCCTCCAATATTCTAACTATTTTTTTTTTTTTTGTTTTACTAATTAGTACACTTCTATTACTTAGTTACTTATTGGTTTATGTATGTAATAATATGTTGATTAGAAGCGCAACAAATTAAGATTTGTGCCTCAATTGAAAAGGCATATTATAATTTTATCGCACTCAGTCTATCATTGTATTTCAGGATGATTTAAAAGATTGAGACTAGTGTACAATTATTGTTTTATAAGGAATGACATCTCTCCCCACCATTAATTTTACTTATTTATTTAGGTAAATAATTAATTTCAAATATTATCATTTGATTTGATTCTGGTGATAAGAAATATTTCATTGAAATCTCTTGGTATAATGTATTTTTATTTTAAGAAAAAAATAGTTTAAATTTAAATTAAAAAAAAAACTTAAATGTAATACACCATTTGATTTGATTTTGGGTTAAACTGAACTAAACAACGTTGCATTCCCTTCTTCAATTATTAATGTTCAAAATATTGAGGTTCATATTTTAAATTAATTAATTTTTAGTGTATTGAAACACAAAATAATAATAAATACAATAATTATAAACCACGACATTGATGGGAATTGGAAATTTGTTCTTCTTTTTTTTTTTTTTTTTTTTTTTGTCAATGTAATCCTATTCACTTTAGATAATAGGTTGACAGATAAGCATATATACATAGATGTGTGTGTGTGTATTTGTGTATGCAATAGAGTGAATGTTAGGTTTACTCTTTCTAAAGAAAATCATTATCAAAATAGGATTGGAATCAAATTGATTATCAAAATAATACATTAAGATCACATCTTGAAAATGCAATTTAGACTTACAAATAAATCGCTTATAGAACATATGACTTTGATAGAAAATTTAAGTGGAAATTGTTTTCTATTTATAAAAATTACATGCTAAAACATGCGATTTCTATATATATAATTTTTTATATTTACGGAAATTGCATGTTCAACATGAGAGTTCAGAGGTCCCACAATTATATTTTAATTTACTGTATAAACCATACATATCATATATATAATTATTCATCCTTTTATAAAATCTAAAAATTTTCCTCTTTTGAGCTTGAGGGTCGGGGCCAATCAACCCCTTAAATTCGTACATGTCGTTTGGTCTATTTTTCTCTATTTTGATCTTTGGCACTAGCTCATTTCGGTGTCTGCTTTGGGTTAGCTTGAAAACTGGTGTTCGAGAGATGTGAGAGTATATTTATTTTACACATGTCAGTTTTTTAGCTTGTTTAGTTTGTTAGGATAGCTTTTCACAATGTATAAATAGAAAACAAAGTTTCTTTTGTAGATAAGAAACTCTCACAAAATTCAATACAACAATTTGCTTTCTTCTTCGTGTTTGAACTTCCCCTAACATCAACAATGGATGGGAATATGGTATAAATTTCTATTTAACAAAATTCCTCACGATATCAGAGTGATCCAATAATGATCTCTAACTCAATCTCTTGTTAATTTTTGCTGCGACTCTACTTTGAAGTAGTTATGTTCTTGTTCGTTCTTTTGCCATGGGAGATCAATCAATTACAAATAATTTATGTGTCTCCCCTTCGAATAATCTTGGAATGACTATAGAGAGTATTATGTTTAATGGATCAACTTTCTTGTCATGGAATAGATCTATTTGTATGACATTGGAAGCAAAATTAAAATTAGGGTTCATAGACGGTACTATACCTAAACTACAACCAAATTCAGTAGATTTTGTTAAGTGGACGCATGATGATTACATGGTATGCTATTAGTTATTGAATTCTATGTTGAATGAGTTGTCATAGAACTTTTGTATGCTCAATCCTTGAAGGAATTATGGAAAGAAGTTTGTGAACAATATGGTCAAGCTAATGGACCATTGATTTTTCAATTGCAACACAAATTATCTAATATTAGGCAAGGAAATGATTCAGTGATAGTTTATAACAACAAATTAAAAAGGTGTTGGGAGGAATTACAGTCCTTAAATCCTTATCCTATATGTACTTATGGAAGATTTGAATATTGCATTTGTGACTTGAAAGATAGTTTGCAAGATTTTGAGGCACAAGGAAAATTAATGTAGTTTCTTATGGGACTTTCTGATTCTCATGAATCTGTAAGGAATCATATCTTGTCTGTTGATCCTTTTCCTAAATTAAGTAAGGCCTTTTACTTGGTGTTGCAAGTTGAAAATCAAAGATAAGTTACTAATTTGATGACCGATGAAGGAACTAGAAATATGGGTTTTGTTGTAACTTAGACAGGAAATAGAAATTATCAAAAAGATTTTAAGAAAGGGAAGTTACATTGTAAGAATTGTAATTTAGATGAACATTCAATTAAGTTGTGTTTTGAACTGATTGGCTACCCAAAGTTGTATAAGGGAAAAATAAATAAAAGGTTTAATATACAAGTGAATCTTGTTTCTCAAAATAAAGCTGACATGAACAAGAATTTGATGTATCAATCTAAGTATGTTGTTAGACTTAATACTCCTTTTAATCATGATGTGAATAGTGCAGGAACAGATCATGTCAATCCTCAATTGATTCACATTGTGTGTCAGGAGGTCATGAAGCTGATGAATTCCAAGCGTGATTTAGAACATGTTGATCATTCGCAAATAGCAATCAATTATGCAGGTACCTCCTCTTCTATTACTCATATAAGTGTTTTAAAAAAGGATTTTGGTTCTTAGATAATTGATAAGGGGCAAGTGATCATATGACACCTTTTGTTACCTTATTACACACAGAAACACATTTACCACATCCCATCTTTGTACATTTACCCGATGGATCAGTTAAATCATTTGATATGGTAGGATCCATAGAACTTACCACATCTATTATTCTTCATAATGTTCTCTTGGTACTTGAGTTTAAACACAACCTATTGACTATTGCTAAGCTTCTTTGTGATCTTCCTCTTATTGTTACTTTTATTAAAACCACATGCCTTTTTCAGTACTAAAGGAGTTTAAATCAAGTTTTTCCTTTGAACTACTGCATTTGGATATGGGGGGTCCCTATCATGTGCCAACACATATGGGCGAGCAATATTTTCTAACCATAGTAGATGATTTTTTTAGAGGGACATGGACTTATTTGTTGAAATATAAGTCCCAAATAGTAACTATATTGACGTCATTTCTTGGCTTATATGCAAAATCATTTTTAGATGTATCCACAGTTTATACAAAGTGATAATGGTTCATAATTTATTTCATGTGACTGTATTGCTTTGTTTTCTCAATATGGTATTATGCATCAACAAACATCTCCTTATATGCCTCAGCAAAATGGAAAAGTTGAGAGAAAACATAGGCATTTGTTAGATACATCACGAGCTTTGCGACTTCATGCTGGTTTGCCTAAAAGATTTTGGATAGATTGCATCCTAATAGCTACCTACTTGATTAATTGTATGCTGATGTCTTTTCTTAGATGGAAAACATCTTATGAGATTGTTTTTAGAGAAATTCCCTCTTATGATCATCTTCATGTTTTGGGATGTTTGTGTTATGTGAAAAATTTAACTCTTAATAAAAAAAAGTTTGATCCAAGAGGCTTGAAGTGTGTTTTCATGCGGTATCCACAAGGACAAAAGGCATGTCAGGTTTATAGCTTGATAGATCATAAGTTTATTGTAAGCAGAGATGTTAAATTTTTTGAAGATGTGTTTCCCTTCAAAGACTCTACCGTATACTCACTTCCACCCTCTCATATTTCCTCTTCTTATGTTAGTCGTTCTCTTCCTTTTGTTTATTTTTATTATGAATCTTTTGATTCAGTTCATGTTCCTTCTCCTACTACATCTAATGCTTAGCTTGTTTCCACCACTTCTACTCAAACTACTACTATTAGACGTTCAACACACTTTATTAGAACTCCACAATGGCTCCAAGACTATGTTGATACAATCAATAATGCCTATGTGACTCTTTTTATTTATTTATTTTTTTTTGCTCATGTCACTTCTTGTGTTGCTATCAAATACATTTTACTCTCTTCATCCTTTTTCTCTTCTTATCCATCAGATTATATGAAATCACTTACTAATGTGTTAGTGACTAAAGAACCTATTTCTTATTTTCAAGCATCTCAACATGAATAAAGTGTTGCTGCTATGGATAAGGAACTTCAAGTTCTTGAACTTAACAACACTTGGGAATTGACTAATTTGCCTCATGATAAACAAGCTATTGGTTGTTGTTGGGTGTTGAAAATCAAATATAATGCAAATGGTAACATTGAGCATTATAAAGCTTGTTTAGTAGCTAAGGGGTATAAATAAATTAAGGGAGAACATTATCATTGTACTTTCTCTCTACTTGCTCATTTGTGCACAGTACATATTCTTCTATCTGCTATGGCTGTTCATGGATGACCTATTCATCAAGTCAACATCAACAATGCTTTTCTTCATGGATTCTTAGATGAAGAGATTTACATGCTTCCACACCAAGATACCCTAAGGCCAAACCAGGTCAAGTATGTCATTTGAAAAGGGCTTCATATGGTCTCAAGCAAGCCTCATGTCAGTAGAATTTAGAAATTTCCAAATTTTTACTAAAGCTTGGTTTTTCTTAGTCTCAACACGATTTTTCCTTGTTTACTCATGATGATGCCAATGGTTTCTTAGTTGTCCTCTTTTATGTTAATGATGTTGTTATTTCTGACATTTTATTTGATGCGGGTCTCATTTCTCCCAAACCAGTTTCTATTCCTCTACCCTTTAGTCTTAAATTGTATACTGATGTTAGGGCTTCTCTTGATGATCCTATTGTTTATTGTTGTCTTGTTGGGTGCTTACTTTATCTCACTTTCACTAGACCTAATATCTCCTATGCTATTCATAAACTAAGCAATTTGTTATTAAGCCTTATGTTGGTCATTTATGTGCAACATTTCATGTTCTCAAGCACCTTAAAGGGACATTGCACCAAGGCCTTTTTTGTGCTACTAATAATTCTTTTGCTTTGACTGGATATCTGGACTCTAATTAGGTTGCTTATGCTTTGGATTGTAAGTCCATCTCTGGATATTGTGTTTTTCTTTATCGATATTTGATTTCGTGGAAGACTAGGAAACAATCAACAGTCTCAATGTCTTCTTCAAAGGCTAAGTATCGGAGTATGTCCTCTATTCGCAAAGAATTATTGTGGGTTTCTTTTGTGCTTCGTGATTTACAAGTCCCTCTTTCCTTGTCTGTGGTTCTTCATTGTGACAACAAATCTACCTAGCTCTTAGTTGACATATTTGTCAACATAATCGTACCAAACATATTGTTATTGATGTACATTTCATTAAAGATTAGATTGCTCAAGGTTTCTTGACAGCCCGTTTGGCTCCTTCAATGTCTCAGGTGGCATATTTTCTTACTAAACTTGCTTCAACAACTCAATGTCCTCTGTTCTTTTCCAAGTTGACCCTTGTTATGGCTCCAACTTGTTGGGGTAGGGGGTAGGCTTGGGGGGGTATGAGACTATATTTATTTTGCATGTATTAGTTCTTTATCATGTACTCATGTACACGTATTAGTTCTTTAGCTTGTTTAGTTTGTTAAGAGAGTTTTTTTCACAATGTATAAATAGAAGATGGAGTTTCATTTTGTCGATAACAAACTCTCACAAAATTCAATACAATAGTTTACTTTTTTCTTTGTGATTAAACTTCTCCTAACATCAACAATGGATGGGAATATGGTATGAATTTTTGTTTAACAAAATTCCTTAGGAGAAACCAACAAATAAAATATGGCCATCAAATTACAATTACACCCTCACTAATAAGTGATTTATACCCTCACTTATATTGACCTTAATACCCTTCTATCTTACACATCAACATATATTTCATCTTCTTTATCATGAACTCCACGTCTGAAAGTCTCATATGAAACATTTTTTTTCACTTACCAGTCTTTAACAATGGCAATTCTCTCTATGGATGGTTAGCTCTTGAAAACTTGTCCTCTCGTTGTGAAGCAAACAGTCCTTACTAGAGAATTCATGTAGATAGGAAGGTAGCGAGTGAGGACTTTGTTGGAGATTTACACCATGTTTCTATCAGGTTTTGGGCTACAGCAGGTGCTATGAACATGTAGTAGGTTACCAATATTATTTTTATCATCTCGCCTTGTGACCATCAGTAGCCTATATGCTAGGCTCTAGAGAGACTCAAGTGTATGATATGATCAGGTTACTCATAGGGATCAACCAGGATTGAGGTTGTATAAAGTAGCAATAAAGTATATATGTACATAATAACATCATAGGATAATAACCTTTCAATCTCGACATACTAAAGACTTAGACATAAGTATTTTAACACATGGTCTTAGCAATACTAAACCAAAATTAACACAATTTAAACATAGACAATATATATATATATATATATATACAACTAATCTTAGTGCCTCATGTTCCAAGTTGCCTCACTTGCCCGATCTTACCCTACAGGTTAAGCGCATACCGAGCTAAGATCTCTTGTGGAAACCAACTAAGGACTACCTCTAAACCTATGAAATCTATAAGGACATGAGCAAAAACCATAGCTTAGTGAAGTAACCATACAATAAACACATAATTACATATCACATCAAGTTGTTATTAATCAAGCATATGCAATGTAACTTTTAAGCATATGAATACACACATACAAGTTTCGATGTTTGGAAGCTAAATAGAGTGGAGATTTAAGCCCTCTCTCTAGGGTTAAGAAACTCAGCTCTCATCACTAGTACCTAGGAGAATCAAAGAATATGGGTATTACTTTATTTCATAATCAATTTAAAAAAAAATTCCGTTTAACTACTTGTAAACAAAGATATTCCCTAAGTATTGCCTAATTCACATGGAAACCACAGGTGGCTTCCTCTAATACCAAGTAGTTCCTATGGATCCCATAAGTCTCATGATTTCATAGGTGTAACTAACATTTACTCATTGGATACTCTAATCACATCATAGGCCTAAACAATAACAGATGATAGTAATGGCTATATACATGCAATGCTTATGCAATAGTGTTATGTATGACCAATTTAATTACATTATCTAATATTATTATGCCCAGTTCAAGTGATCAAACAATTCATAGACATTCTCTAGCTTCTAATCAACAACTAGCAAAATCATGTATTTAAGTTATCACTCCACTTAGGGTATTTTAATCAAACAAAAGTCATATGATAAACATAAACTTGAATCCCCAAACAAGCCAATTATTATCTTTTGTTTAGGTGCAACTATGCTATAAGTACAAGCAATGTGAATAAAGTCAAATTAACTCACCAGTCCATGGTAGTAGTCATAAGTTGAAGTAGTTGCAGAGAACATTAGAAAGACAATCTAGCTCGCTTATATATATGAAAGAAAATATAATATGTATTAGTACTAGGAAAGACATATGCTATAATGAAAATCTAATTCTTGAGTTTAAGGTTTCATTATGTTTTTAGGCCTTTCTTGCTCTTAGGCTTCTCTTAGGCTTATTCTACTTGGGTTACTTTTAAATGCTTTGTTGTACAGGCTTTTTGTCTAATTCACTAGTATAACTAGTATTGACCCAATTTATCCTAATGGGCTTTTTGGATTTGGGTCCTCTCCTTAGTAAATAGGTGAGCCTCTTCATATATCATCTATGGGCCCGATGGATCATGCACTCATTTATTTCGCTTTTATGGGTCATTAGGCCCTATACTTGTTATCTATATGAGCAATTTCACTTGCTTATCTATTTGATCCCATTTACATATTTATTCACATTAGGTTTTTATAATCCTCATTGGTCAGTTATTTACTCACCATAACTGTGTTTGATTTTTCATTATCGTATTATATTCTCTTAAAGCGCTAAGTAGTAGCTTTTATTGCTTTTATCCCTCTCTATAAAGTTTATAGTTGAGTATTTTCAATATGTTGTGTCTTTTCAATCAACATCCAAATTGGGCCATATTATGTACCCACTATTCTTATCTTGGTCTAATTCTATGTGATGGCCTTAACTGCATCTCTTCAGTATGATAGTGGTCACTCATACTCATTTTATTATGGTTATATGCCATTGTGGACCATGACCTGCTCATGGTCCAAAATCTATTCCTTTTTAATTCCGGTATCTTGCTCCATTTCCATTGATCCTTATTTCACTATCTTATGGTTTTTGTGGTTACTAATACCTGAACTGGTCTCAATTTATTCCCTTATTCTCTTCATGGGCAGAAATTATCCATTTTAGATTAGGTGTCATTCTTTTTCCTCATATTGGCTCCAAACCACTAACCTATTTGATCTTGTGGTTATAAACATGAACTTTGATTAATTTCATCACATTGTTCTAATATAGGCCAAAACATATAAGCCACATTCCGTATTTGCCATTTTTATTTCCTTTAAGTGATATCATTAACTAATGCCTTACTTTATTTGATAGCAACATACTTAAATAATCATAATCTTATTTTTTTTTAGTCTTTTATATATAATTTGACTAATTAGAGATCATTAAAATATCAAGAAAATGAATTTTAGGCAACTTAAGCCCTATACCCACTAGTGCCATGACCTATGTGGGGGAAAAGGCTTATGATTCCAAGTGTGTTTCCTTCTATGGCACATAATCCACCTTAATGAGAATTAATTGAGATAAAACACAAGTGAGCTCATTTATTTCTTAACTTAACCATAATCGAATCTCCTATGCATTAAGGACCATGTTTGTCTTTTAACTTTTCCTTAATGATTTCATTATATTTCTAAAGGCATGTTGAGAAGGCATAAGTAATGGACTTACACTCTATGATTATTCCTAACCATAGCATTTAAGTGTGGTTATGGTGCATTATCTAAGTTTTCAAGCGATGACACTAGAATGTGATACTAAAATGAACCCTTAGAATGTTTAATGTGTTAGATAATCAAGTCATTGCATAATATTTCATTTTTCCTCAAAGACATTAGTAAAAGAATGGAGATAAATAAAACTTAAACTCGGATCTTGGGAGACCATACTGAACCATGGCTTATATATTAGGATTACAGGTGGACTTTTGATGTACCAAGCTTTCTAGATGTTTATCTAACATATTTAAGTGAAGCATTGCAAGAAAAACATCATTTTTGCCCTTCTCATAAGGCAATCCGAACCCTAGCTTGAACATATTCCTCATCTATGATGTTTTAACCTCAAAATACCAAGAGTATAACTTGAAACATACTCATAACCCTAGAATGTTTACATATTGATACAAACACTTCCTTGTTTTTCCAACTTGTATTTACTATCTATCATGGAGTTTAGGGATTTACTTTTGTGATGGTCTAGTGGTAGGTCACCACTCCCTCCTAAGTGCAAAGATCCTAATCTAGAGGAAAGGAAAAACGGAAAAACAAAGAAGATGGTCTTAGAAATGATCCTTAGGTTCTTCTAAAGAAAAGCTTTTTGAAAGCTTGAGTAGCTTACCTTGGTGTAAGGTGAGCTTTGTTAGTTTTGCTCCAAAAATCACCTTTTTGCTTGAGAAAAGGTGGAATCTTTTTGTATACTAAAAGTAATTATTTGTTGGTTCATTTGAAGAGAGAGAGAGAGAGAGAGAGGAATAGAGAGAGAGAGAGATGAGAATAAGAGATGGGGAGAGGGATTTAAGGTATTTAAGAAGTGGGTTTGATTTAATTTGTTTTGGGAGTTTGGATTTTGAAATTATTTAAGTGATATGGGAGTGGATTATGCATTTAAGGTAATTGTACCATTCTTGTACTCTTCACCATTCTTGGGTGTTTATGTGTTAAAAGAAAAGAAGTAAGAAATCATGTCATAGTCCTTTCTTATACTTAGGTCTTGAAACTTGGATTTCTTTTGATTTTCTCCAATTTTAGTAAGGGAAAAAAAAAGGTAATGGGTTATCTCTATGGAGTGCACGGTTTTGGGAGGTACATAGGTGGGTTTTATTTCTTCTTGAAATAATATTTAAGCTCCTATAATGTACATGAGATGGGATGACTTTAATTATCTGTTTAATATTTATGAATTGGATGACAAATTCATTATCAAAGACAAATGTATTTGTATCTTATGATATTGTTGAAATACTACTAATAATTCTTGGTATTAATATTTAAGGTTTCATGGTTATGATTAGCTATTGCTAAGGTTAGAGCTACACGATTAGTGTTTAGGTTCTAAATTAGGCTTTTTGGCCTTAAAATTTTATAATCAAATTGTTGAGCTTTACTTTTGAGTTTTGGTTGCTATTTTCTGATATTGATACTATCTCTGTTTCGGTCCTAAGTCTTATCTGGTGATTTTCAAGTTGCTTGTTTCTTTTGGAGTTACTATTTGATATTCACAAGGTCTTATACTTACAATAGATCGTTATGGTGAAGTCTCCCATGTCACTATAATGATTTATTTGGAACGAAAATTTTCAAGGGTTTACATCATGAGTAGATAATAGGATCATGAGTAGGTGAGTACCATTCAATTTATGCTGAGGACAATGGAACCAAGATTGGAATAAAAAATGGATCAAACCATGCTTCAACAAAGAAGAATATAGTTACAAGAGCGATACACATACCCATGTACCTGGCTAAGTCCTAAGTATATGGTTGAGAATACACCCCTTATACTTGACCATCTACTTCACTTTCACATCTTTTAAAATATTTTATTAAGATAAGTTATTTACTTTCATAAAATTTTATTTTTATTATTATTTAATGTCTTTAGATATATATATATATATATATTTCACTTATAGCCTTGGCTTGTTTAAGGTCCGATATATAAGCTTATAATAAGATATTATTAATTAGAATGGGTTTATAAATTAAAAACCTAGAATGTCTTTGTTCCTTCCATCCTATGTGAATAATTGTGGCAAACACCTTTAAGTTAATTAATTGTGTGTGATAACAATTAATTAATTCAAATCCTTGTTTATTGGTCAGATTAATTAATAATTAAGGAGACAATTAGTTTGATATGATTATATGCACCATATTCAAAGTTAAATAATTCGTATCCTTTTCTTTTCATTTCATTGTTCATAGAAGAGCCTAAAAAATGACAAGCTCATAAATTTTGAATTCATATAAATTCCAATTTTACTTATTCCATTTCATTTTACTCATATAGGGATTTTACTCGTATCAACTTGGTATCAAAGTTTGATGTTGCAATCAAAATTTAGGACATTGTTTGAGATTGCTTGAAAGCATGGTGAGATGTGGTTTGTTTCTTGTGAATCACGTTACGAAATCCGCTTCATTAAGCACAAATCACACATTAAAATAAGAATTGCAAGGTGACAATTTCATGGTACTTATTAACATGCATAACATAGGTGACTAAACCAATCTAATTAACTTTATTTTGACACTAGCTCACTAGTATAACTTAATATTATCACATTTAATCATCAAGTTAACATGCACGAATAAGCAAAATAGCAAAACAAGTATGAGGTGGTTTAGTATGGTGTAGTATAGAGTTAATGTTAACTTATTTTGGTTTAATCTTGCTTCATTTCTTAATATTTATTTAACTCGTTCATCATTAAGATCAATACAATGATTAACTTTTATATGCTCTCAGTCATAAATAAATTTAAGCACCAACTTTATATTTTCATTAAGCTTCTATTCCTCATGTTATTATCTTGACAAAGTAGCATCATTTACAATAATCATGGTCAAACCTTTTTTTTTTCACAATTCTTTATTTTGTGCATTTGTTCTATAATAAGGTAAATATGATAAACTTGCCCCTAAGATGAAACTAATGTGATGATGCTATATTCTTGTGATGGCATTAACCAGTCAAATATCTCTGCAGGCATCAACTCCTTAAACTCCATATTAGAGGACTTACTAACTCTATGTACTTTCATACTTGCAATTAAACCACATTGAACAACACCCATATGACTTCCAACACATAAACCTCCATCGTCTCCTTCGCTTCAATCTCAAACTTATGAGCAATGGTCTAGAAAAATGATATTTCCAAGTGATTTAGGCTTAACCTTTATTGCTAACAACACATACATCATCCTTCTCTAGTTTGTACATATTATTCCCAGTTAAATGTTATGCATCAATATCAAACTACCATAGCCCAACAAACAACAAGTGACATACATCCATATTGACTGCATTGCAAAAAAGTTCATCATGGTGCTTACAAATGGAGAAAGACACTCTGCATTGCTCTATCACCTCTACTTTCTTTGCTACTTAATCCATCCTAAGATGTAGGGGTTATGATGCTTCTCTATTGGCAACTTCAACCACTTCATTTTTTCTTTTCAAATCATATTATACTACCATTATTAATAATAACACTAAACACACTATTATTAATGATGGATCTAGTTCAAAACAACTTATATTGCTATGTTCGATCGTCATGCATGGGAGTCAACATCAATCATCTGACAACATAAGTCTACCACTCATTACCATACTCTTCTTCCCTATCCATCTACCTTACAATAGATTCCTTTATCTTCCTTCTCTCCATCTACAATATTCATTGTCTTCCTTAATGGATGTTTGTTAGATTTGTGACTCGATTGACAACACTTTTAACACATGCCCACTTTAGGCTTTGTGTAAGGGTTCTTACTTCTTTCTCTCTTCTTTCAGTTACATGATACTTACCTACTGCCTATTTCCCTTAATAAGAAGTATCTCTGGTATTACTTTTATCATATACAATCACATCTTGCACAGGATTATATCTCTCACTCAACCTAACAACTCTATAATTCTTATAATTTTTTCAGCTTTGCCTTTACTATATGAGATCTACCTTCAAAGCCATATTCTTTTCCTTAGACAATGTTTAAATGACTTGCACCCTCAATCTTTCCCTTGCTATTGGCCTAAACCTCTTTAAATATCTAACATCCTATTGATCCTCCGATTGAAGTAAATTTTTTCTTTTTGCCAACCTCATAAACCTATCATATATTCATGCATAAATTAAACTGGCTTGCTGACAATGTTAATACATCAAGATATGAATCTATTCATAATATGAAGGTAGAAATTTTCTTTTTCACAATAACTTCATCATATACTATGTTTATATGGGTGCTTTCTCTTCTCACTCCCTTCTAGATTGAATTCTTCCCACCATGTAGATGTTTCCTATTTTCAACAACATGCCACCAATTTGACTTACTCCTCTAATGGAGGCTTTAGGTAATTAAAGGACCCATCAATCTTTGCAATCCAATCCAAAGGTCCTCAAATCTCAGACTCCCATTAAAATAAGGAATATCCACCTTTAGCTAAAAGTCATTAAAATCCCTATCATCACTTACAAAGGCATCTCTTCTCTTGTAGCCATCATATTGGGCTGACGACAAATGACCCAATTAGACTCAAACCATCTTCACTTTCTCATCATCATCATTAACATTGTCTACAAACGGGATTAGGCCTATCCGTAGAGTCCCCGCGAGCCAACCCTACCCTGGTCTTATATTACCAATCTACCTCTTATATGCATCAATCCCAAGAGCACCTAGATCCATACATTGTTTTAAACATTGCCCTATTAATGCCAACACATCATTCTCTATGATTACAGCTCTAACCTTCTAAACACCCTCATGAAAAACATCACCATTGCCATTAGTTGTTATTTTACTCTGATACCAACTGATGCAAAATAGAAGATAGAAAGATAAACATAATATGATAGAGAAATGGGATGTAACACATGTCTACCATCTTTGTAAAAACAATTATATAATTATAAATTGTATAAAAAAATTATAAAAATATCGCTATATCGCATGTTAGAGATAAGATATAAAGTTTTATATGTGTATCGCATTTTGAAAGCGAAATACAATGATTTACTTGTGAAAACTTTTAAAAATCGTTGTATCACATATTGAGTGTGTCACGCCCCGAGGGTATTCTAATAATAATAATTAAGAATCACTCGATTACCATTATTAGGTTACCTTCTAGGAGTGACATGATTTCCAAAAACAGGATCTTTTAGTTGCTTGGATGGAATAAACAAACATATATAAGATGTAAACTAGTAAACAACTATTACAAACTATAATATTACAGATCATATGCTTTATAAGTCCTTACAATTATAGCTGATGATTCTAATGCACTATAAATGCATCACAAGTCTATTACAGATATAGGTATTCTAACCCTATACTAAACTTTAAACTTCTGGTTTCTAATCTCTTACCGAGACCATGCTCCTGCTAGTAATGAGCCAGGGTCGCAAAGTGAACCTGAAAGGACTGTGGGAGTGTGAGCTAAAACACAAGCTCAGTGAATAACCAAAACTTATTACACATAACATACAAGTTATTTAACAATCATATGAAATGCATCAATCACACAAATGAACATTATAAGCTTGGATAACCCGGAATCCAAACAGGATGAAGATTTACGCCCTCCCATCGGGGTTGAAGGATCACAATCTATGGTCCACCTACCTAGGAGAGACTTAAGCTTTCAGGAAGTAATAATATCCAATTTAATTATCTCTTTAAGCTTATCATGTTTCATTATTTATTTCCTGTTTTAGCTTTAGAAACTCCACTAAGTGTTAGCTATTCCCATGTAATACCATAAGCGGCGTCCTTCGTTTACCATGTAGTTCCTATGGTATTAACAGAACAAAAGTAATCTTGCAATTAACTAATAGCTCTCTAGCCTAGATAATTCAAGCATTACCAGAGATCCGAGAAACTAACACGTAGTAGGCTACCACTTACTCAATGCTTTTTATGCATAGTATGTAATGCATGATTATTTTCCATTATGGTATCAGTAGTTTTTAGTCAATTTGGGGGTGATCAAGCAATACAGACACTCAATTAGATACTACATACATTATCAAGATACATGCATTTGTGTTATCACTTATTTTAGAATGACATGGCAATCCATAGAATACAATACACAACTTTCATATTTCAAACAGTTCAACAAGTTTCATTATCTTTTTATTTAAGGTTCACTACTAGTACAAGCACAACCAAGATAATAAGACTGAGTTACTCACCTGCCCATCCTATTTAATCGTAGTAATCTTCAGGTAGGTTCTCCCCAATACCCAAGTCACCTATTACGATAAATAATATAATCATTAAAATTTCCAGACTATACAATCTAGTTCCTATGAATATTTAAGTGTTCTAATGATTTGTTGGGTTTCTGTTTTATTCTTAACTAGTTCTTTCGAAATAACCCTAAGTTCTAATTCATTGTATTCACAGTTTTATTTTATTAATTCTGGTTGGATACTTGAATCTATTGATTGGGTATTTGGAAAGTTTAACAATTTAGTTAATTCATTTTTTTTATTGCTCAAAACTATTAGTTTTCCTTTTAAATTACTTAATAAATTTTTCTTATAGAGTATAGGTATTTCTATACTCGTAATTTTAGATTATATAAATTTCCATTGTTATCTATTTCTTTTTAAATATGTACGTAGTATTTACTAAACTCCATATTATATATAGATATGTACATATATATTTTTCTATAAATTAGTTAAATTTTGTATTTATGAAAATATACTTACTAATAAAAGGATTTATAAATTTTATTATAATTATTTTCGAAAATTTCTCCTTTTACCGTAAATAATAAGAATATTAATAATTTTTATCAATAATAGTACTAAAAATAATTATAACATCAATAATACTAATAATAATGATAACAATAATAATAATAATAATAATAATAATAATAATAATAATAATAATAATAATAATAATAATAATAATAAAATTTCCTAAATAGATTAAATAGAATAATTATACTTCATCACATTAGTAATTATACTAATTGTCTTATATTTTAATTCATATTATTACTAAAATAATTTTAGTCTTATATTCATATTTATTTCATAAATAATATTTTCAAAATTCTAAGAATATATTTAAGAATATTAATAATTATAATTAGAAATCTATTATGCGGAAATTACTTAACAAAGTAATTTATATTTCTAAAAATTCTTTTTTGGATTAATAATAATAGATTAAATATTTAAATATCATATATTTAATAGTGTCAGAAAATAATTTATTTTAAATTTAAATAAATAAATAAATTTCTGATTTTATATTATTATACTATAGTATTACTATTACTATTCCAGAAAAATAAATAAATGCAGAAATAATAATAATAATTTTAAAATTATATATATTATTTTTATTATATAATTATATTTATGTAGCTTCGTTTTTCTTTTCTTCTCTTTTTTTTTTTATATTGGCCGAGAGGTACACGGGTTAAACACGCCCGTGTACCCAGCCCGTGCTCATCGGGGAGCACTGTTCATTGTCTTCCCCGATGAGCCGCGACCTATTCTGGCGAATCACAATGTCAAAACGTCGGGATTTTTGATCCAAATGACTCCTAGGAACCTAATTAACTTAAATATCCAAGAAAAACAACATAAAAACAACATGTTACCCACAATTTTGGATCATCAAGCTCGGCTAGAGTTTGGGAAAATCACCTTCGTTGTGACCTCTCGGTGAAATCCGAAGCTCCTAGTGGCCTTGGTTAGCTTCCTAAGATGTTTAAGAGTCAGTCTCAATCCTTATAACTGAAAGAAAACTCGCGGAATGAAATCACTTACCTCAAGCTCGTTTTTCATGCGTTTTTTCCAGGTTTTTGTTCGAATTTTCGAACTGGGTTGATGCGGGCGTTTAAAAATTGGTTTCTGGGTTAGTTTGACTCCTAATAAGATGTATATGGATTCTGGAAAGTTTGAGAAGGTTTGGAATTCGTTTGCTTGTCCATCAGAATCTAGCATATATATATATAGAAAAGATAGAGGTTTGGCTGCTTGTTTTTCCTTCGTTTTTGAAATGAATTGCTCGTGTTTGTTGTTGTTTAAGTAGTTTGTTCTATTGTAATTAATGCAAGGGTGATTTGTCATGTTTTCATTGGCTTAGGAGTAGATTTGTATTGACTTTAGTATTGCATAATTGGAGGATTTTCGGCTCACAACAATTGAGAAGATCATAGCCCTCCACAACAGATTAAAACGTCTCCTGCAAGTTGTGAGTTCATATATATTAATTATATATTAGTTAGATTTTATTTAGTTTAGTTTTCGGGTAGTTTATTACATTATTAGGGTATATTTTAGCTTATATATGTAAATATATATGTACAAAGGTCTTTAATGAATCCTACAAGATGTTTAGTTTAACGAAAAGTACAAATTTACGTGTTAATAGTACGTATATATTTGTTTAAGAAAAGTTTATCCTACGTGATTTAGGTTTTATAAGCTTTTCGGGTCAATTTTCGTTTCAGGCTCCAAGAGCTTTAGAAAACCCTAATTCGAATATTGGTATAATTCAATTCTGTATTTGAGGTCTAGATCTCAAGTTATACATCAGTTTATGTTTTTATTAGGTATTTATAATCCTAACAGTTCATCTTAAGATCACGATTTTCTAACTAAAACTCTATTGAGTCGTTTACTTAATATTACTACCAATATATAGGCTAAATTAGTTATATATATTAGATTTGGATACTTACTATGAAATCTTATCAATGTAGTTTATTACTGACTAGAAATCTCAAATTTTAGGGTTTCAATCCAATTATAGGTTCATTACTACACCTTGTTTTAATTTCAGGTCTCTATTGAATACTAAAGAAATCACTTAATATCCATATTTAGGTTTTCCTATATAATCTGTCTGTTTGACAAGGATTCGGGTTTGGGATTTGAAGTTTCCTTTGAGCACAACTTGAATTATCAACTTGGAATATGAATTCTCATTTTTGGAATCTATTGGGGTCAAAGAAGTCCTTTTATGAAGTTTATGAGTCCCAAATTGATCAAATTTAAAGTGTCTATCTAATCTAGAGTTTCTGTTTAACTCCTAGGGCTACTAGTCAGTTTCTAATTTCTAATCTAGGATCGTATCGTAGGGTGGAAGTTTTCGGGGTTTACAGAGTGTATGATATAAATTTGTGGGGTATCGTACCTTCAACAGATAATACACGTATAATTATACAATTATACATGTATCATTTGTTGGATGTGTAAGACAAGTTTTGTGGAGTATCGCATGTCCAATATGCGATACTCATGTAATTTGAAAAAAAATTGTATCGCACCTTCAATATACGATACAATGATACTATTCCTATAATTTTATTTTGAAAGTACGATATACATGCAATATTCCTAAAAAAAATGAGATATCGGTTAATTAAAATGATCTCCAAAAATAATGGTTATATAGTTTTTATATCCTGATGAACTCTAAAGAAATAAAGAAACCGTATAATAATATAATAGAACAGATCTTTATAACCTATCAACACTAAATGTAAGAAAACTAATAAAACAAATTGGAAGAATAATTAACTTTCTTAAAAGTCAGGTTCTCTTGAAGTTTTTTACAGCATAAAAAACTAATAAAACAAACGGTTCATAAATTACATACCCATATCATCAGCATAAAAAAATGCATATCTGAATACATATATATCCCACTCATATAATTAAATATATAAAAGATCTTATAAAATTGAACTTAATCACCATTTACTTAATTCATTTTATAAATAAAAGACAATCAACTTTTTTTTTAATCAACAATTGCTATATATATATATATGTTTAATCTTTGATTTTAAAAGGAAATGAACTTTTACTTCCTTTAACTCTTATTTTTGAATCACCATTTTCACCATAAATTAGAAACATAATTTACGATGACAATATATTTATAACAACAACAAATAAGATGCAAATAAAATAAATAATTTTAGACCACAAGAAAAGGCAATGGGTGAATTAAAAAGAAATTCTTTCATTCGAAATAATGATTACAATAATGATAATACTATAAAAGGTGAGAACCAAAACTCCTCACGTGACACTCCACTTCAATTGAAAATAGCAAAGAATGAGAGCAATTAATTGGGCCAATCACAAGTATGCTTACTTATTATTCCTAGATAAAATTAAAAATAACAAATGAAGTAACATTTCCACAGCATTTCCCGGAAAAGTTAACTACTCCTTTAATACGCGGTACGCCTGCAGCCTGTATTTATACCCGACAATGTCCAAATGATTGTCAAAATTCAAGAACCACAATTTCACAAGTTGGATTTTCTTTTGCTGTTTTCTTTCACTTTCTTGGCAAACAAACAATCACGTACTCGGACATGGTTTCATCTAAGCGTAAGAGGCCCCTTGAATCTAGTACGGGAAGTGGAGAAGAAGGAGGTCAACCCCGTAGTAAACGACCATCTGCGTCCACGTAACTCTTTCTTCTTTTGCTTTTGTTTTGAGCTAGATTTCACGCGTTTTTTATGCATTTGAGTAACGATGATCATTCGTTTCAAGGTTAGTGCTCAAATGATAATTCGGTTGTATAATTTTTACTTAATTGTCTAAAATGTACCAAAGTACGTTTAGTTGTAGTAGAACTCGCTAAATTATGATTTGTACAAGTTATTTGTGATTTTTCATATTTTGTTTGGTGTAGGCTATATAAACCTACTATTTTTGCTTGGAACGAGGCTTGAGAGCTTTTGTTATACATAATACCACTAATCATAATTTTGTCTTAAGCTTACAGGGTGATAATAGTTAAAATTGTAATTAACCTTTTGGTGCTGAAAGTTTTTCAGGTTAATACCACAGAACAGAATTCCACAAAAGCTAGTTTTCGATTTTATTTTTGGTAAGAGCTGATAAGGATCTGACCGTAAGGTTTAAATGTGTATTGTTTTGTAACCCTCAAGTTTTTAGAATCAAAATATTTAATGGGTAGTGTTAAGATTAGTGCCATAACCATTATTAGTAGTAAAATGGGGGGCTTGAACCTAAAACCTCCTAGTCCACTAGCATGTTGAGATTAGTACTATAACTATTTAATCTAAAAGGTTAAACCTGTAAATATGATGTAAGTTGTGTATCCTGTACTTGACGGAAAAGGAAAATCAAATTCCAGGGAAAAAGATAGCCTGCAAACCACATTATTAATCATCACTTCATTCTCAATGAAAGAAGAAAAGGAGAATTTTATGCAACTTTATAGCATGGTTAAAACCTAAAAGCATTCTTTGTAGCCTTTGGGTTCCAGTTTGCAGAATCAAGTTTGCTATAATACTGGTGGTTTTGATGCAGGTCAAGTTTGCAGAATCATGAGATTAATGGTCTCCCAGGATACTTGGATAATATGAGACAAGTGGTAAGATGAGTTTCTGGTGTAGTCAATCATCGAGTTGGGTGGCTTCTTTTAAGTAATTATATGACAGCACACACCATATATGGAAGCTTTAAATTTTTCAGATCAGTAATTGGTTGCGGACCTAATTATGACAACTCAAATTTGGGTTGCATAGTAGCTAAATGACAATTGCATCTTTTCACCAACGAACCAGTTTTTGATCCAAATGTTGTGTAGACATAGGAGGATTTTTACACACTGATGTCACCTAAAAAATCACACACACATGTTTAGGGCATATAGATGCAGGCAATGATTTGCTCCATCCTGTTAATGCTGTGATGAAGAAGCTCAGTGAAGCAAAATTATATTCCAATAGCATTTATGTAAATGAAGGATGATAAATGTAGTTTGTGACTGTTTTTCTTTTTTGATAGAGAACTGGTTTTTCTTTACCATTATGGACAGGTTAGAGAAGAAGTTAGAGAAGAGGTGGGACAAGCCAGCTCCAACCTGATGGAACATATTGAGAGGTGCATACTGTGAAATGGTTGCATATGTTTTCTATTAAGCAGTCAAACATTTTTGCCGACCGTTCTGTTTTCTATAGTTGCATACTGTGAAATGGTTGCACTCACGATTTTTGTATAGTTAACTGATGATGTATTATGATCATCCCTAAAAGAAATAGATGGTGGACAAAGAAGTTGAATCTAGTAAAGTTAATCAACATTGCTATTGGCTGTGGCATCCAAGAAACATCAACATGTGATAGATCAATTGATATAAAATTATAAAATAGGGAGGAAGTGTTCCAAAAATTATAAGAGTAAAGTTATGGGTGTAGCTTTGGTCACTCATCTGAATACTTGATCAGTATATGGTTTCTGTCCAATATATTTCGATCCTGCATGTTTTCGAAAATGCTGAGGATGGGATGCCAATGGATCTATTCCTGGAAAGCTGTGACTAAGAGTGAGCGTGGAACGGTTTGGTTCAGTTTTTGCAAAAAACCAAACCAAACCGAACCATAATTTGCGGTTTAGCTTTTTCTCCCTCTCAAACCAAACCATTATTGGATCAGATTGAAAATTTTTCAAACCATTAAATAATGGTTTGGTTTTGTTTGGATTACGGATTCAAATTTTTTTTTTCCTTTTAGTCCAATAGAGTATTGGCCGTGAAGCATTGTGGACAGAATTACATGTTTGGAGTGTAAAAGTACTTGAAAATTATTATCTAACAAAAAAAATATTAGTTAAGACTGTCAAGTGTTAAGTATTAGTGATATAAAATTATTATCTCATAAACAATTTATAAATCTTCTTTTAGACAGTGTGGATGAAGCAGCCTCTCAAGTGCCAACTTTAAGACATAACAACCTTTATTCTGGTGCCATAACATGCTGATCTAACCATGACTGTCAAGTACCCCTTGAGTAGGTTCATTTTGCTCATGTGACTTTCTCTGCTCTCTGCACACAGTATAACAGAGACATCGCACACACCAAATTGCAAGGTTTTTTTTTTTTTAATAGAAAAGGCTCAGGAATTCCCACATGATCCCAAAGGACAAAACTCAATTTGTAGAGTTCACATAAAAATAAAAAATAAAAAAAGGAATGAATCCCACAAAAATATAAAAACATAAAAAATATAATCTATACGAAAAATGTCCATATTACATAATGTGTAATTTCAGAAATGGACTACAACGAGATCTATAAGATTACTCAAACGTTTTAGGAAGTCATTCATTCATGCGTGACAAGTATCCACATGCGGAGAAACATCCTAGAAATGTGATTGAAACTGCCTACTTTAATTGCTTTACTTTCATTAGTTTCGAAAAATGTATTTACTTTTTTTATCATTTTGAGGCAGTTTCCTCTTAAATTCCAACATCACCAAATGTCACCTCTAGGCATTGCGGTACAGAACTTATCAAAACTTTTAGGAAACAAAACAACTACTCCAATTTCCCATTCTCTTAAAAACAACTGCTTTTTTAAATGCCCTGGTTTGTTTTTGTTTGGTTTTTGTATTCCTATAGGTGATATTTAATCCTATTTATATCTACTCCAGAAGGCTGTTTGGCTAAAGTTGGTCGCATAAACTTCTTTGTCAGTAAAATATGTTTCAATTTTCAAGATCCCTCTAGCTTTTCTATACAACAGTGTCCTACTCGAGGTGGTTGTCTCCTACTCAGATGTAGCAGAATGTATTCAATCTGTCCACAAAACTAAGTATTTTTATTTGTTCAATCATCTTCCCCTTTCCGTGATTTTCTTATTGATTTCGATTGTTTACTTATGTTTCGCATCACTTATTCTTAATCCAATTTTCATGCAGATGCATCCAAAATGCATTTATGAGATTTATTCCACAAATCGATTCCTTACTGAAGAATGCGAATCGGGAACTTGTAAGTTGCGTATATTCAGTCAATCAATTGTACATGTGAGTAGGTATCATATGGTTACATAGCTGCTGTTGATCCATATGATTAGAAAGAGGATAGCATGACTGATTTAATAAGAATATCAAGATGTTAGATATTGCTCTGCAGGAACTATTACTCTTCCGAATGGTATCATGTTAGTACTACTTGTGCCAGATTAGTTAATAGTTGATACTTGCTCTATCCATTCATCAATACAAAGACTCATGGTTCCTGCATTTTTCTCTTATCTATTTACAAAGGTGATGGCTTTTGAACAGGTCTGCAAAGGAGCGGATCATGCAAATCTTCACCCTGCGAGCTAGTTGAAAGGTTTAGACTCCATATAGATTGACAGAATCCAACTAACGACATATATGTTTCTTCATCACTAACGTTCCAGGATTTGCTAACATTTTTCTTTGCACATATCTACATTCCTCAAGTGCATATACCATGATAGGTTTGAGAACCCTGCTCAAAAAAATTCATTCCTTTTAGTAAGTTGACAATAATTAAATGAATTTAACATGCTTTTCCTTTTTTGTTTGTTAATTAAGAAGGTTTTTTTCTTTATTTTTTATTTGGCCCCTTTCTGGCTGTATTCTTCAAGAATTGCTTCTTCCTTTAGTATTTACAAAGTTTAACCATATTTATAATAAATCATGTTGCAGTACTCTTCCAGAAAATACTCAAACTACAGATACAAGAAACCTGCAACTACGCTTTAACTCAACTTTGTCCCTCCCTCTTTATACTGAAATGCAAGTAAAAGGAAGCAGGGGTGTCCACTCCAAGTTGAATTGATTGATGAAACACACAAACCTCGGGACCCGAGTCTTGTGCAAAGTTGGATGTCGTTGTGCTCAAAGGAGATTTTAACAAGATGGAAGGGATACCTGGTCATTTCCAGAGTTTAAGGAGTTCATGGTGAAAGAGCGTGAGGGGAAAAGGCCCCTTCTGACTGGCGAACTGCAAGTGAAGCTTAAAGAAGGCACTGGGGAGTTGGGGAACTTGAGGTTTACTGACAATAGCAGTTGGAATAATTGCAGAAAGTTCAGGATAGGAGTCAAGGTTGCATCTGGTTTTTGTGATGGAATTCGAGTACTTGAAGCCATAACAGAAGCATTCCCTGTCAGGGAATACCGTGGGAAAGGTAAGTCATGCAATTCATTATAATTTACAAATAGGAAAAAGTTGTCCATGGGAAATAGGAGTCAAGTAATAAATATAAAATCCTATACCATATTTATAAGTTTAAACTTTTAAATTAATTAGTTATGACACTAGTCTCAACATGGTATCAAAGAGAAAAAGTGACTAAGTTGAATCCCTTATCATCATTTCTACCCAACTAAATTAAGTTTTCCAATTAATAGGTTTTGGTCAAATTTCTAGCTCATAAGTGAGGGGAGTGTCAAGTAATAAATATAAAGGTTCATACTATATCTATAAGCTTTTAGATCAGTTAGTTAGAACTCAACAGTAGAAATGGTGATGCTTATCCAACATTGCTGATATTTCTTCTCAGCATTATTAGTTATAATCTGGTTGAATCTACTGTATAAAATAAAACCTATACAATATTAAAGAATGACACAATAGAATATTATATATATCCACCAAACATAAGCACGAGCATTGTTTCCTCACATTCTATGTCCATTCAATTTGTAGCACAAGAGAAGCATGATGAGCCTGCATCAGATGATCACATATGGAGATTGAAGAAAATTAGAAAAGATGGAAAATATTGCAAGATGCTTAATGAACAAGGAATATTTAAAGTTGATGAATTTGTGCGATGTCTGGTTGAAGACTCCCAGAAACTGAGAAATGTAATATATTTCATCTGTTAATGTCCTTTCTTTCCCTCCTTGAACATTTGTTGACATCATTTTTGCCTCTATCCATCTAGATTCTTGGAAGAGGGATACCAGATAAAAAGTGGAATGACCTGATAGATCATGCAAAAAAGTGTGTTCCAGATGGGAAAAGCTATGTATACTATGATGACAAGAAGGATTGTGGTGTTGTGATCAACAATATCTGTCAACTGAAAGGCTTGATTGCTGGTGGGAAACATCACACAACAGATCAGCTCTCTAATAGTCAAAAGGTATGTATTTAATGGTATAAATGAGTGCCACCAACACTTGATAACATATTCAGTTGGACCTTTGCTTCTGTATATGCATGTATCCATATCTGTCAATCTCGGCTAGAATTAGAAACTCATAAGGCTCATGATCATTATATTGACCACCTAATCTCTCTTTCTCATTAGTCTCACACATTTGTCCGCACTTGAGCAAGAGCATAAGAGTACATTCCTCTTCATTGGAGTGAGAAATATATATACTTTGGTATACTTTGACTTTAAGAGCATTTTACAAGTATCTATCCAAGACACAGTCTGTTATTCATTGAATAGATATTGGCATGTCTTGCTTTGCAGCACCTAGGAATTCAAGATGTAAAATTCTGATGTCAATAGAACTTGAAAGATAATTGTGCTCTATTTTCCTCACGTTCTATTCATTGGCAACTAGTTTGTGTTGCCTTTAAATACTGGGTATCATCATACTAAAAACTCAAAACAAACTGGATACTTTTAATTAGATATGGCTTAAGCAAAAAGTCTGAGTATGAGAATTCAGAGTCTCTTGAGTTTGTGCTCTCTTGTGTTAAAGTTAGCACTATAACCATCTGATTTAAAAACTTAAGCTTTTAGATATAGTATAGACTATTATATTTATTACATAACACTCCCTTTTACTGTGATATTAGATATGGTGTAGACTATTTAAAAACCTTGGATTGGGGCCCATCAAGTGGACAATTTTAAATTAGATGGTTGTGGTGCTGATCTTAACATGGTATCAGTGCTAATCTTAACATGGTATCAGTGCTAACCTTAACATGGTATCAAAGCAGGAGGTCAAGAGTTCAAACTCCTACTCACTCATTATAACCCTATTGAAATTAAGTTGTCCACTTGATGAGCATTTGTCAAAATCAAAGTTTCGGCCCATAAGTGAAGGGGAGTGTTATAAGATAAATGTAATAACTCATGCCATATTTACAAGTTTAAACTTTTAGATTAGATGGTTATGGTGCTAACCTTAACATCTAAATTGACCCTTACATATTAAATATAAGATTTACATATATATAAATATATAATAATGTCTCCAAAGCACCGAGTCAACTCGTCACTCATTGCCCATCCAACACTTTCTCCTTTTTTTTTTTTTTTTACCTTTACCACCAAGACATTCACCACACTCAATTTTCCATTTCACATATACCATCAAGTCATCCCATGACTAATCACTCATCTCCATCAATCTCCACATTCAATAACAGATGTTAGATCAAGTGTCATGATACCAATGAACCTCCTTCAACCTCAACACATACCACTTTCAAGTCTCTTAGACCTCTAGGCTACCACAATGATTATGGCTATAGCCACTTCAAAGCTAAGGGGTGTTATCCCACACATGATTCTATCTAGCGCTCCACCTCTAATATGAATCCGTCTAGTTCTAGCTTTACCTACCAAATACGTGAGAAACTTAGACACTTTGCTCTTTCTTGTCATCACAGGTATAACACATCTTATGCAGGCAAACCTTCAAGATCAATTGCCCTCTCTATCAGTGCTTCTCATGAGGCTATACTTGGTATAACTTGGCACCACACTCACATGACTCCTAATACAGGTATACTCACTAATCTAACCACTTATGTTAGTTCTGATGAGGTTTTAGTTGGTAATGATGCCTCCTTATCCATAACCCACACTTGTGACTTTTTCATACAGACAACTAATTGACCTCTGCATCTTATATATTCTTGTCATTCTATCTCCTACACGCAACTTCCTATCCTTACACTTCCCAATAGAATGGTATAGCTAAACACAAACACAAGGCACATAATAGAACTTGTATGCACCATTCGCTATATGCAAACTTGTTACCTACATTCTAGGTTGATGCTACTTTGATTGCAGTTTACACTATCAACCGCTTACCCTTAACCACGCAACCACAAATCTCCATTTGAACTTCTCCATCATACTCCCCACCCCCTCTCTGATTACAACTATTTACACACTTTTGGATACCTCTTTATTCTAACACCATACCTTAAGCTTCAAATAAACTCTCTCTTGCTCTGATACCATGTTAAGAATGGTACCACAAAACTGATAGATATTGTGTAGCTGTTATATATAATACATAACATCTTGGAATGATAAACTTTCATATGGTGAAGGCTGTGGATGGTTAGATGTTGTTAGATTTTTAAAAGCATATTAAAGTATTCCACTAAATCTGTATGTTTTTCCTTTCATGATTTGAAAAGATTTTAATGCTTGCTCTTGGCACAACAACAGACAAGTTATGCAGCTAAATAGATCTCTGTTTTGTATATATCTATGAAACTTTCAGTAGTTTTTTTGTAGTTTCATCAAATATGTCTTACTATCAATTTTTTGCCATCCTTTCTAGTTTTATCTGATTCATACTTGGCACAACATAGTGTAGATAGTGTTTAAGAAATTTCTGATGCCATTGAATAGTTAAGCATTCTTACATATTTGAGATGATAGATTTTTAATTAGTGTTATATGCTTAATTTTTTTGAAAAGCCATATATAGTTACTGTTGAAATTCTATCAAGTTACCATATTTAATTTTATCTATAATTATGTATATGAGGAGATTAGGGAATCCAGTTTTTCCTTTTTTGGGATTCTTATTTTTAGGGTATTAATTTTCCCTACCTTAAATATAGGAGATCATTACTATTTTTAGATATAGAAATATGTATATTAAGGTGTATATTCATCAACTATTGAATAAGTTAATGCTTCTTGAGAACCTTCATGATATCAAAGCTTAGGCTCTCTAAGAAAAATAAAAAATAAAAAAATAAAAAAAAAGAAACAAAACTTAGTCTCCCTTTCTAGCCATTGTTCATGGTCAAGTATGACATGGAAATCGGACCAATCAACTCCACCTCTGAAACATCTAAAAATGTGTTGCTTCTCATCAGTAGCCACAAACTCAATGGTTAGAATTTTCTCCAGCGGTCTCAATCTATCAGGATGTTTATTTATGGCAGAGGCAAGGAAGATTATCTAATACGGGAAATTCAAATTCCAAGGAATGATGACCCAAGTTACAAGAAATGGAAGGCCGAAAATCATTAAATCATGTCATGGCTCATCAATTCGATGAATGTTGATATCGGTGAGAATTTCCTTCTCTATAAGACTGCTCAAGAAATTTAGGAAGCAGTGAGAGAAACCTATTCTAGTTATGAGAATACATCAGAACTCTTCGCGATTGAATCAATCCTTCATGATCTAGGAGGGAGATAAAACGGTTATACAATATTTCAATACCCTCACCCGTCACTGGTATGAACTAGACATGTTTGAAAATCATGAATGGAGGTTTCCCAAAGACAATAACCTGTACCACAAAATAGTGGAGCAGAAGAGAACATTTAAGTTTCTATTGGGATTAGACAAGGATCTAGTTGACGTTAGAGGCAGAGTGATGGGAATTAAACTCCTTCTAAACCTTCGAGAAGCCTTTTCTGAAGTTCATTGTGAGGAAGGCAAAAAAATAAAATATATAAGGTAATGATGGGTGGTCAACATTCATCGTCAGCATTGGAAGGATCTGTGTTTGCTACCTGTGGCTCACGTCCTCAAAATCATCAAGATACCCACCAACAGAGGAAAGGAAGACCTTAGTGTAATCATTATTCTAAACCTGGTCACACCAAGGACACATGTTGCAAGATAGGCATGCAAACTTAGCCAACGCAATAGAGGCACTACCCACCACTACTAAGTCAAGTCCTTTCACTAAGGAACAATTG
>JAMXBD010004707.1:0-46506 GCA_024138025.1 Combretum micranthum | reverse complement strand
CCTCCTAGAATGTTTGGATCAAATATCTAATCTAGTTTCAACAACTCTAGTTATAACAATGAAAAGTATGATGGAGCTGCACTACTAAATCCATGTTTTGTATATAACTTTCGTATAATGCTTCACTCTTTTAGTTGTTTTCCTATATATCTCGCAAAATGGTGATGACAATAGTATTATTAATGAAAAGAAGTTATAAGAGCTTCTAATTACCTTAGTAGTCTCCTAAAAGATGAATCTTCGTTTAAGGCACCTTCTTCTTCAAATCATAGTTTATGAGATATTTTTTTTTTTTTTTGCTCAATATTATATCTATTTCTGAATTTTGGTTTTCATCAGTAAATTTTTTTTATAATTTTAATATTTGAATTTGTATTTCTTAAGTTTAATGATTTGGTATTTCGTCTTTTGAGTTTGAGATTCATCATTTTTATGTCACACTAAGTTAGGATCATAATTAAAGGTTTGATTTTCTAATGGAAAAATCTGATGAATTTAAAAACTTTTATTTTAAATTTTTTTAATGGTTTCTTATTGTGGCAAATCAATTATAGTGTGAAAGATAGCCTAAATAATATGTTAGTTCCACAATGAAAAGACTTATCAGATTAAAAAGTGATAGAAGTTTCTTGGAGTTGTTTTTGTTAAATTTAGTATATAATCATTGATTTATTTAGATTTTATTATATTTCCTTTGTATTTTTTTTTCATTTTTTAGTAAATAAATTTAAAATAATTAATTCCTTTTACATATTTTTTACAACCATCTATCGCTATTGATTAAACTTTTAAAAATTTTATATTACTTAGGATTAATGTTACAAATGGTACTGGAACTTACAAAATATGCAATTAGGTATCCAAACTTTGAAGTTGATCAATTGACACCTGAAAGAACTTTCATGCATGTATATCTCTATCACGTTTTTTTAGGTACTAAATTAAACAATTTAAAACTTTTCAAGTATTAAATTGATCAATTTCATATTTCAAATATCTAATTGCATATTTTGCTGAAATTCAAATATCATTCGTGATATTGTCTCTATTACTTATCACATTAAACACTAACTCTTTTTTTCTACTTATATTTTACTATTAAAATTAGGGAAAAAGGTAGGTGGATCATCAGTCCACAACCTTAGATATACCATCCATTGCCATGTGAAAAATAATACCGTAGTGGTCCCCACATGTGGTATCATTTTTCTACTTGATAGATTCTTAATGAGAGTCTACTTAAGATAGTTAAATCAAGGACCTATCCACCTTTTGCTGCAAAATTAGATGGGAAAAAAAAATGGAAGAAGAAGCGTATTTGGCTTTCAGGGCTACATCCAGCTTAGAGGAAAAAAGAAAGCAGCATTTTGACTACTTATTGAGAGGAAGATGATTTATGCAATGTCATCTAATGGATGTTGTTTATATATAGATTTTTTTTCTTTTATATATAACTTAATAAATGCCTATTGTTATCCGCATCCACTATACCTTCAATCGGATTTACATTTTTCTTATACCTTTTTATATTCATGTAAATAATTTTTTAAGGGCTTTTGGTAAAATCATTTAAGGTTTAGCAATTTTTATTGGTTCTTATATCCTTTATTCTAACTCGATAATACAGGCCAAAAGAAAAAAAAAATTCTAACTCGATAATAGGGCATTATTAGGGGTGGGCACGGATTGATTTAGTTTGGTTTTTCCTAACCAAACCATAATTTATGGTTTGGTTTTTTTTCCATCCCAAATCAAACCATTAAATAACGGTTTGGTTCGGATATAATTTTTTAAACCATTAAATAACTATTTGGTTCGGTTTGGATTACGGTTTAAATCAAAATTTAACTAAAAATCTAACTGTTTACATTTGTGTAGATTCTTAAATATTTATATCATTTTACAAAGTTGATATTATAAACCATAACAAAATACTTTATAAATTCATCATACTTTTAATCTATAGTTCTCTATAAAATCAATTATCCACGAATAAAATACATTCACTAACCAATACATAGTAAGTCATAATTTATAATTTTTAATGTAACCATCATTGTCAATTATCTACCAATAATTTAGCTAAATAAAAAATCGTCTACAAACAAAATTCATCAATGAATAAAATGATTAGTTGACAAAATATATTAAACAATTAATACATAATGAAAGTTTATAACTAAATAAATAAATTTCATACTTACAAAGTTAAAAGCTATTAAAAAAAAACAATAGTTCATCATCAACAAAAAATTACATATCATGAGCTTAAAAAATTAAAAAAAGGACAAGTTCATTTTAATTAATATATTCACCAAAAATAAATATCAAATGAAATCATATAAACATATAGTAAAATATTATTATATTTTCTAAAACGGTTTGGTTGGTTATTACGGATTGGTTTGTTTACCTTCCAAACCAAACCATGAAAAAAACCATTATTTTCGATTTGAATTGGTTCAATTATGGATTGGTTTGGTTCGGTCGGTTTTTTCCCCACCCCTAGGCATTATAGTATTATGTAGATGACTCTACTCCCTTTTTTAACCTAAATTCATGTTGCTCTGTGATTTTGATCTTTGCACCCTTCGGTTTTTTTTTTTTCTTATTTTTCATGTTAATACTTGTTATGATTGATGAACTAATGCCATTTTGATTTTTCGCGTCTACTAGTGATACTTTTTTATTGATGTAATCCAACTTTTTTGTAATATTTATTGATAGACTTGATTTTCTACTAATTATTTTCTTCCCTTTTTAAAATACCAACAGAACGTGCAACGGTAATATATAATATATATAAGGATAATTATAACGTATTAGTGTAATTAGAAGTTTTATTCGTTCTTAATTCTTAAATTGCTTATGTATCCCCTCCTCGAAGTTGGAGTAAACTAGAATTGGTAAAAAAAAAAAAAAAAAAAAAGCGCTTTCCTTAAAGCAAGCATCATATATGTGTACATATATACACACTTCAATTTAGTAATTCTTTTTCCTTTATATTCGATTATATTGTTGCATTCCATTTTGTGCATGCATGGTGGGTTTATGCCCGTTAGTTATATTTAAGAGAAATGTGCACCTTTTTTTTTATTGGGATAAAGGCAAATGGAGTTTCAATATTTTTAGTTTTGGATAATTTAGTATTTAAATTTATATTTTTAGTGATTTAATTTCAATTTACTATTTCCATTAATGTAAAGTTAATTTTTTTTCTTTATTTTAGTGTTTTTACTTTAATTTTAATCCATTTTAGTATCTGTTCACTAATTAATTTATTAAAAGTCAATATTTGATTTTTCTAATTGATATGTTATTAGTCGATGTTAATTTATTAAATCAAATTTATTAAGAAAAAACAATATTTTACTTTTATTGATTGATATATTATTTTAAAAACTAAAAAGAAAGAGTTATTTATATTAGTATTTTAATGATAATGCATAATTTTTTTATGCAATTTCTAATTTAAACAAATTTTATATAGTTGGAAACCTTATAAGATGTACGTTTTTAAAAAAAATAAGATGTTATACATGTCCTCTAACTATTTGAAATATATAGAAGAAAAAACGCTCGTAAGAGTCTTATAAAAAATTAAGAGGTATTAGGCCATCCATACTAGAATAAATGGATTTTTCTTATCAAACCTGCTAGTGGAGGAAGAATCGCTATAAATGGGAAACCAAACGTTTTTTAGCCTTGAAATGCAAATTTTCTAATTCCTTATATAATATATTTCCACATAATATAACATTTTGTTATGTTTTTCAATACTTATTTTTTTTTCAATTTTAGTAATTCCATGATTTGTAAATAGGAAATTTAACTAAAACTTCTACTACTAAAAATCATCATTTTTCTTAGATAGACTTGCCTAGCTTATTTTAATTTTTTTATAACTTTAAAAATCGATATTAATGAAAGTCAAATTTGGACGGGGACTCTAAACCCAAGTGTGGCCTAACAAAACTCTTTATTTGGAAGGAAGATCTAATTCAAGTTTCCCACTTTGATGATGAGGCCTTTGCTCATTTGGGAGCAAGTAAGACAATTTTTCAAAAAGTATTTGGAAAGAGAGGTTTTTTTTTTTTTTTCACCCGGATAGATGAGCAGGTCAATATGAATCCCTTGATTTTGGGAGTGAGAAAGCACTTTTTGAGCAATCTTAAAGGCTTTTAGGAGCACACTACTAATAATATTTCAAGAAATATTATAATATATGAGGATTTGTTATTCAACAAGTTTAGAAATTAATGTTATAAGATTAAACGATACATGTTTTACAAATCATAGCTGTATACATAAATAGACATGAGCACGATTCCAGGTCTTAGAAATGAGAAATTGGAATCGAAACATTTTCTTATGATTCCAGTCCAGTTTTATGGTGTCGGTGGTTTTCCGTTTTGGTTTTAGAATTGCGGAACTGTCTTTTTCTTCAAGTGAAAAAATAATTTTTAGATTTTGATGAAGTAAATTTTAAACTCAAATTGATTAATTATTAGATTTAAAAATTATTAAATTATTTAGCCAAAATTTTAAAAAAATTGTTTATAATGCGCATTTATCTATATAAAAACACAACTAATATCAATTATAGTTAGTAATACGAGATTGCAAAATATTTTAGAGGATAACATAAAAATTATAATACAAAAAATAGTCTCATATATCTTAGAATAAAAATGTGCGGACAAGTTTAAATTATATTATGGATATATATATATATATATAAATAGATAGATAATGACCATATAAAGCATTAGAATAAAATTTTATGGTTTCGGGTGGTTGACTCGAAGCCTATAGAGCGTGGGTTTAAGTATGATGATAAAAAAAATTTATAGGGTTTTGAATCAGGTTATTAAGGAAAGAATTTTCTTTTTAGAAGATATTTATATAAACTAAATTATATAATTTTAAGTTAGTTTATTTGTATTATTATAATAAAACATTAAATATTGTAAATAGATAATTAATTTTACTATTTAACTGAAATAGTGTAAATATTAACAATTATACATTTAATATATTTTTTAATTTTTTATCTAATCATTATTTTTTTAATGGAACCAGTTGGAATAACTTGTTCCACCTGGTTCTAAGTCATACAATCATCTAGGAATCGGAAAACCGGCGATTCCTTACCTAGTTCTTGATTTATGTTCTAAAAGCACCAATAATGATTTTGATTCGGTAAAACTGAACTGTATCTATGTCTATGTGTGTGTATATATATAATTCCATCTGTCTACCTTTTATAAACAATAAAGTCCTATATAAAACAACATAAGTCGGTTTGATTTAATATTGTTAAATAATTTTAACATGCGTGTTTAGTGTAGTGCATGAGGTAAATGAGAAATAATAAAACATCATTAGAAACGGAGTTGCTTTTGCGCGTCAAGAAAGAGCGAATCATACCTAGGGTTCTCCGCATATTGCTTTGCTGCTCCGTTTTTGCTTAAGAGAGAGAAGAGACGTGGTTTGTCAGTAGAATACAATGAAGTCCCACAACGTTCTTGAAGAGTCTGAGAAAAACAACTCATCACAGCCAACTTTTTCCAAGCAAGTTGTTGCAAGCTTCTTATCTGTACTTTGATTTGTCTCTTTCCTCACCTTGGTCCTCTTTTCCAATTGATAGGAAATTGGAAAGTAAAAGATATGCGTAATCATAGAGTGCAAGTGGCACGTCCCTATACTGTCTTTTCATCTCTTCTCTTTTTTTGTTTATTGGCGACTCTATTCCCATGCTATTCTCGGAAAAAAAAATGTATATATATATATATATTATTTATTTATATATCCAATATTACGCACTGAATACAACACATATATCTGAACAAATACAGAGAATTAAAATGGATTATCAATTTGTGGATTTAACCTTTGGGTCTACGTTATAAAGTCTAGAAATTCAAGACAAAGAACTTGAGATGATTTAAAGGATTAAATAAAGTGTGTCTGGAGTAAAAATTCGTTGGATTGGTTATTTGCTATGGATTTTTCTCATAAAACTCATGTATAGTAATCCATTACCATCAATTATTCACTTATCTTAAATGTTGATTGTGTATGTGATTTTACTGTTAATAGCCAAACTCTATATGCATTTGAAAAGTTCTCTTTATTTAATTTATAGTGGGTTTACTTGAAAGTAATAGGATGATCATAGAATAACTATTCACAAAATACAACAATGGACTTGGAGAATTTATTTCCAATAATTTATCTATTACCTATGATAAGGGAATAACTAAAATTACTTGATAGATGGTTAATTATTTACTCACTCTCCAATGAAAAAAAAAAAAATCAAATGAGAACAATATTATCCTCAATAAGTGACTTTTTATTTATTCAAAACAACCAAATATGACATAATGGTATTTTTAATTCTATCCCCTTCAATTAAAAAATTAAAGTAAATATTTGGATATATTCTTGATAATAAAATCATAGTAATGAAAAATTACATTATTCCTAATCGATTATTGGTAATACTACTACCAATATAGTACTATTTTAATTCTTTCTTATTATCCATATCTAAGTAAACCAATTGTTAGAGAAATGTTATTGTGTTGTTTGATTGTAATTCCAAAAGGTGAAACATCATTAAAAACGGATAACACATTGCCTCTTCTTTAGAATTGTTAGGTCAATATTTTATAACCCTTCTGGCTACCACACATTAGGGCTGGTCATATCATATTGGTTTTTGGTTTTTACAAAAAGTCAAATCAAATAATAAATTAGGTTCAATTTTTTCTCCATCCTAAACCAAATCATTAAATAATAGTTTAGTTTGAATTAAAAAATTTGCAAACCATTAAATAACATTTTGATTTGATTCGGATTACAGATTAAATCAAAATTCTAAATTAAAAAAAATTGTTATAGTATTCTATATTTTTACAGTTATCAAATATTTAAATTACTTTGCAAAGTTCATTTTGCGAATTACAACAAAATATTCCACAAATCCATCATTCTCTTAATTTATAATCCTTCCTAAAATAATTTAGTCACTGAACAATCTTCCATTAGCAATGTACGTTCACTAACTAATACTTTATAAGATATAATCTATAATTCTCCACAAAATAATATATGCAATCAGTTACCAACAAATTTGGCCAAAATAAAAATCATCTACCAACAAAAATCATCCACGAATAAAGGTATCAACAAACAAAATATAGCGAACAATTAATACACAACAAAAGTCATAATTAAATAAGCACGTTGCATAATATACAGAGTTAAAACGATTAAAAAGAAAAACAACAATAAGTCACAAATAGAAGAATATATATCTTGAACCTAAAAAACAATTTAAAAATAAAAAGTTAATATTAATTAATATTCACCAATTAATAAATATCATAATAAAATCAAAAAATATATAATGACCTTTAATCAATCATTACAAGAAAACGTATAATTATAAGGAGAAATATTATTAGGTTTTTCTAAATAATTTGGTTTGGTTTGGTTTGGTTTGCTTTTATAAATTGGTTTGGTTTACCTCTTCAAACCAAACATAAAATTACAAATTGATTCAGATTGAGAATTTTTTAAATTAAATTGTTTTAAAAAAAAACTGTATTTTTGGTTGGATTTGGTTCGATTTGTTCTCCTGCCCCTACCACACATGTGTTCGAGCTCTTATAATTAACTACTCTTCCTTCATGTCCTACAAAATTGATTACTTCTCCCTCTTAGTCATTTGTTATATATGTATACTTCCACGTTGCTCTACCAAGTCATACATAATGTGAGATTCATGTAATTACTACAATTGGATTCACCATCACTACGGCATATAACATGTAAATATTTAAAATATTTTAATACGTATGGAAATAAAATACGTAGTACCATTTATATTCTATATACATTATATTAATTAAAATTTTATTAATATTAGATAATATGCGTACACAATACGTGTATATACATCTAATGAATTTTTTCTCACTATGCTCAAAATTTGTTAGGATTTCTTTAATTAGCTTTCATATTTTTAGACACGTAAGGGGCCAACTTTTGTTTTGAATCTGGTGAAACAAAGGGGAAAGAGAAGAAGAGAAGAAGAAGAAAATTAAGGCAGGTCTAAGATTTATGTCTAATTATTTCATAGAACTTAAGGTCTACTTTCTATTTACGATCTTCAAATAACGTTTCAGAAAGATATGACATTCCAATTTTTAAAATTCAGTGTGAAAATTCTTTCCCAACACGTTAAATCAGGATGACCTAGTTGTTTGGGTATTTCGACTGAAATTTGGTCAAATCACAATCTTAAAGGCTAAGATAAAGATAACTTCAAGATTGAGAAAACTGCGAAAAAATATTTGCTGCGTCTTTCAGCTTTCGTATGCTTGCAGTTGGCACGTTTTTTTTTTTTTTTTTTTGTTCTTTTTTCGTTCTTTTTTCTTCTTTATAAGCATAAAATTTATATCTCATCACTAATTATTGATAATAATACTATAATTTGAAATAAATATAAGTAAATATTATGATAATAATTCAAAATCATAGAAAATTATAAAAAAAGATAAAAATAAATAAAAATAAAAAAGTCAATAGCTTAACACAACTTGCTAGCGATCTCTTATCCCCGGGTGTCTTCTGATTTTATTCATTTAGTGGGACATGGTATACACACCAGGATTTGATTTTTATCGTCATATGAATACATAACCTTATTTTTTATAAAATAGCTTTAATGCTTCAATTAGGTGTTGTATGAATGATCTTATTAGAATCGCATCTTACTTGATAGCATATACTTGATTGGATATGCTATGAGTTGGTATTTACGGTTACGAAGTATGATTTTTTAAAGCTTACTCCTATAGAGTAGGATACATATAATGAATCTTCATACTTATACCTACTTTGGAGCTTGTTATACTAGACATAGGTTCATGATACCTTGTAGTCGTCTTGAAAGATTATTACCTGATAATATTAATATAATAAGATACTAAACAATTTACTTAATCATACAGTTGTTGCCATAAATTAAAAAGGAAAAAAAACACAAACACATGACTTGAGTCCATCTATCAATTAAAAACCCTAATGTTATTTTAGGGATCCTAGTTCCCACTTGGTTCTTTCTATATTAGATTGAATTTAACCGTCCCATTATAGTTGGGGGGTTAGGATAGATCGATTTGGTTTGGCTTTCCCTTTGAACCGAGTCAAACCAAACCATAAGATTATGGTTAAATTTTTTATCACTTTGAATTGACACATATAATTTAGATGAAAAATTTTCAAATTATGAAATATTAGTTTCGTTTGGTTTCATTAGCAGATTCAATCATGTTTTGTGAATTAGGAAAGTATACTTGTAAACATGTAATCTCATGTGAAACATATTATATTCATGTAATATTAACAAGTTGAATCATACAACATATAAACAGAGTCAATATTTATGTAGCTAAAAAATTCAAATGCCTACTAATAACTGGAAAACTTGTTTAACACCTTGGCTATTTAATAAATTAAACAAAATATTGACAATATAACGTAAATTACAATAATTAAAGAGTGAAGGGATAGAGATATGAAATTATGATATAAGGTAGAGTTTAGTTCAGCTTCCTAGTTGCACAGTTACATAATTCCCTTTTAATGGATGACTTTATACCACATTTTATTAATCATCAAAACATCGGTCCTAAGGAGTTGCAACAAGCACACATTAACTCCTTTGTGCAATAAGTTCCTTATCATAATAGATACTCAAATACTCAATAGTTCACAAAAGATATCTTATAATATTGTGTTACAAAAACATTGAAAATGATGCAACAAATGACATTACTCAACTCTTTATCTCACAAAATGAAGCAAATGAAGCAAATAAAGCATAAGAGCAAATTTAAGGAAGAGAGTGATGTAGGAGGATTAAATGCATTTGTAAGCTCAACTAACTTTATAATTTATGCCTAACATCCTCCATTTATAGCTCCCTTAAGCAAAACAAATGTTGGCCAAATAATGACATTTTTGGCCCCGTAATAAATATTTACAATGGCTATTTTCAGTCAACCAACGTCTGCATGCTACATGTAAAACTCAACCATAGAATGTTATGAATCTAGCTAGTGTTTAGATGCTAGTCCATTCATGTCATAATGTTTTGACCATGTAAAACATGCATACTATTGAATGCCACGCTGCCAAGCTCTAGCATCCCAATGCTAGCTACAATTCACATGACTAGTCTTATGGTTATTGTCACGCCCCAAGGGTATCCTAGTAGTAGTAAACAAGTCACACTTGAATACTATCACTAGATTACCTTCAGAGAATAACAGGTTTCAAAACAACAGGATCTTTTAGTTGCTTGATAAGAAATGACAAATACATGAAAGAAATAAATTAGTGAAAAACATTACAAAACTATTACCAACCAAGTAGTCCTTCTAAAGTTCACAACTGATACATTAGCACTAATTAAGCTATTCTAATAAAACATAACCATTAAACCAAAGTACAGTTTTAGACTTCCAGCTCCTAAGCTCTTACCGGAGCCATACTCCTGGAAGTGACTAACCTGGGTCGTAGAGTAAACCTGAAAAGACTGTTGGAGTATGAGCGAAACCACAGCTTAGTGAATAACCAGACATATCATACATCACACAAGTTATTAGCAAATCATATGCAATGCAAGCACTCAACCATATGCACAGATACAACCTTGGATGATCTAGAATCCAAACAGGAAAAAGATTTACGCCTCTTTCTAAGGGTTGAAGAACCATTACTCCATGACCCACCTGCCCAGGAGAGACTAAGTTCACAGGAGAATCAACGATTTCTCGTTTTAGGGTTATCACTTTGAATATAATCAATTAAACTGATCATCTCCTGCATTCACCTTAGAAACTCCCTAAGTATTAATCATTTCAAAGCGATACTATGGGCGGCGTTCTTCGGTGCCACTTAGTTCCCGTAGAACTGATGGAACAAAGAAAGCCTTAGAAGAACTAACACATTAGAACAACCAAGCACTAACAGAGAATCGAAATATTAATACGTAGCGGGCTGTCATCATATATGCAATAATGCAGTTCGTGCAATGCATCATCCAATTATTTCATTAAGTCAATAATTCTTATTCAATTTCATAGTGATCATACATTATACACAATCATTATCATACTACTTCACAACATCAAATCATTGCATTATCACTTTTGTAAGGGTATTTTAACAATCATACCATCAGATCACAACATACTTTCAACAAAACAATCGTTTGATTATCTTTGCATTACATATTCAACTACTTACAAGCACAAACAGTACAACATGACTGAATTACTCACCTGCTCATACTGACTCAATCATAATAATCAGTTGGAAGATCTTCTGGTGTATCAAAGTCACCTATTAAGATGAATAAAGTATTCATCACTAAAATATAGATTGTATAACTAAATTCCTATAGGAAACTAATGTCCTAAACTTGATATTTATCAAGTTTTGGTAGTGACTAATACTGATTTTATGTTATTTTCTACTGAACCTAATATAGAAAATCATAGTTATTTATTATTACTTAGCGTTGTCGTGTTTCTCTTAATTTATCTCGTATAATTATTTTGTTATTTTTGGAAGTCTCATTACTCAAGAATTTAGCTTATTTCAATTTCCATTCTTACCTATTTTATCTATTTAGAACAATTATTTGACTAATTATAACTTTTATTAACACTTAATATTTTTCCTTAATTCTAGGATTTTAAAATATTTTAAGTATTTGTATTTACTTATTTACTTAATGAATTCGGTATTAGCATATATATGTATATATATAATATAATCAGTAGGTGTATTGCATATATATATATATGTATGTATTCTATTTATTTCAAAACTAGCTTTCATTTAAGAAATTTGGGTGTATGCCGGCTCAAAGCCGTCAGCTTTGAAACCCAAGTGTCGGTGTTGAATTAGTTTTGCAAATTATCTCATATTGGGTGCACCGGCTTTGAAAGTTGTCGGCTTTCAATGTATGCCGGTCCTACGCCGTCGGCGTACGTTCCCAGATAGTCGGCTTACATTCATGTTTTACGTAGCTTCTGTTCAGTGTAAGTCGCCTACACCGCCGGCCTATCCATGTAAGCCGCCGGCGTTGAGCGACCATACTGCGGGCTTTTAGACAGTGTTGGCACTATTCATCATTTTTCTCGATGATCCGATTCATATTTGTTAAATTTTCCACATTAAAAACATTCTTAAACTATTCCTAAGTGCTTATATATAGTCATACAACAACTCTTAACACTTCTATATACATATACACTTAGATCTTCATTCTTACTAAAACATAGTTAGGGTTTCGGATTTTTACCTCGGTTGAGCCGATCCGATGTAATTCGAAGCGTGTATTTGTGTTGATTACGTTCCTATGATTGTCAGAAGTCAGTCCTAATGCTTAGAATTGAAAGGAAATCATTCAAATTACATCAACTTACCTCTGAACTCGTATCCAAGGGTTTTCGTATTGTTTTTCCTTTGATTCGTATTTGAATGTTTTGATTTGTTTGGTTTCTGTTTTCAGTTCGTTTTGTTTGATATTTAGGAGTGGATTTGTTTTGGAGAGTTTGGGAAATAAGAGGGTTGTTTGTTTCTCCTTTAAGAACATTAAACATATATATATAGAAGAAGAAGAAGAAGACTTGCGGCTGCCTTCTTCCCTCCGAATTTCCTCCGAATTTGCACTTCATTTGGCTGTTGTTTTCATACTAATTAATGCTATGTTGAGTTGTCTTTACTTGATTGGTCTTTAGGTTGCTTTTGTTGAAAATTTTGGGTGAATTATTGTTGAATTCCGGGTCCTCTTCTTCCTGTAGCTTTCCAAGCCAATTTCCACCGAAAACACACACACGTATATATATTAGTTAATTATTTTAATTTAGTTTTAGGATAATTTAACAAGTTATACGGGTACAAATTAGCTAATATTTGAGATTTTTTGTGCAAAAATATATTTATAAGGTTATACAAAATACTTAGATTATCAAACAATACAAATTTAAGTTTTATATATACGTGATTAATTATTCGTAATTTTATCTCCTGTGATTAAAATTTCTTAAGCTCATTAGGTCAATTTTTATTTTAGGCTCCAATAGCTTAAGAAAACTCGAATTAGAACAATAGTGTGGTTCGATAATTTTTATTTGAAATTCAGATCTTGAGTTATTCATCAGTTTATGTGTTCGTTGTGTATTTATAATCCTAACGGTTTGTCTTTAGGTTATTGTTTTCTGTCTATAAGCGTGGTTAATTAATCACTTAATAACGCTTTTGATACAAAAGTTAAACTATATATATATATATATCTTTAGTTTTGATACCCGTCATAAAATCTTATAAGTAGCGTTTAATTTTAACTAAGAATCTCGAATTTAGAGTTTAAATCCAAGTCTAAGCTCATTACTACTCATTGTCAAATTCAAAAGCAATCATCTATCTATATTCATATTTTTCTATTTCAACCTTTTTGTATATCAGGTTTCGGGTTTAAATTTTAGATTTTCTTTTAATCATATCTTGAATTATTCATTTAAGATACGAAATCTCGTTTTTGGTATCAACTAGAGTTAAAGAAATTCTTTATTCAATTTCTAAATCCTTTATCTAAACCAAATTCTAGATATTGATCTATTCTTAGACTTTTATTGGAATCTAAGTCTATTAACTAGTTCATGCATTTTACTTTAGAGTCGTGTACTAATGTGGAAAATTTCTGGGGTTTACAATCGTGTTAACATTTGGATGCTAGCTACAATGCAGCTAGGTCTTACAACTTTACTAACAAACATAAACATAAAAATAAAATGTACAACCATAAACTTATCATCTCATGAGCACATTTTGTAAATTAAGTGTAATTTAACTCTAAAAAACAATAATTATGCAATGTATTGAACCTTTTAATTCAACAATCTCCCACTTTTTTATGATAACAATCATTGCAGAATTAAATCCCCCTTCAACAAAACATCCTCTTAGTTAAGCATCTAAGTTTTATTATATCTTACAACTTAAGTTCAAAAAATGATGCTAAACTAAAGGGATGATAAGTTACAATTAATGGACAACTTAACACTAATACATGTTAAATTGTGCAACCAAAAAATTTCTCCCCTTTTAACATCATCAAAAAGACAAAATACTCCGAGACGTTTAATTAAAGGTAAATGTTGCGAATAGTATTTCATTTTTAGAAAACTATGCCATTAGGTACTTGAACTTTGAAATTGATTAATTTAGTATCTAAACTTTAAACGTGATTAATTTAGTACCTAAAAGAATCTTTCATGCATGCCAACAACACCCCCATTATATTGGTTAAAAACGTCATGAGTTAGCCAATTTGATAGAGATACTATTGGTATATACAAAAAGTTCTTTCAATAACTAAATTGATCAATTTTAAAATTTAGGTATCCAAACTATATATTTTTAAAGTTTATGTACCATTTGCAACGTAAATCCTTTAATTAAAAAACAAGGTAAGTGTTGTGAATGACACTTAAACTTTAGCAAAATATGCGATTAGGCACTTGAACTCTAAAATTTATCATTTTAGGACCAAACCTTTGGATTTATCAATGTGATATCCAAAAGAACTTTTTATGCATGCTAATAATATCTCATTATATTGGTAAAAAATGCCACATTGGATGACAATGTTAGCTAATTTAATGAAGGTATCATTGATATACACGAAAAATTCTTTCAGGTACTAAATTAATTAATTTCAAAGTTCAAGTATTTAATTGCATTTTTTTGCCAAAATTCAGATATTATTCATGATATTAACCTTAAAAAACAAGCATAAAGCATGTACAACAATAGTAGCTACTATCTGGATGTTGCGAGCCTAATTTTTGGATGTTACAATGTAGTTTTAAACACTTAGAACATGTAAAAACTATGATCAAATGTGCACAAACGCATGATCAAGCATTCAATGTACTTGGCCAAAAAAAAGCATTCATTGTAAGTTCATATCGTCATTTGAAGGCCGTATAATCAAGCCAAACACATAAACTCCAACAAATTGCAAATATGTACATGTTTTAGTCAATAGTGCATGAATTTTCTTGCGTTAATATCACGAATGGTATCTAAATTTTGAGAAAATATGTAATTAGGTACTTGAATTTTAAAATTGATTGATTTAGTATCTAAACTTTGTAATTAATTAATTTAGTATCTAAAAAACTTTTAGTACACACTAATATTACATTCATTAAGTTCTTTTAGGTACTAAATTGATTAATTTTAAATTTTTTTCATGTACTGAATTATTCGGTTTCACAGTTCAAGTACCAAATTACAAATTTTGCCAAATTTCAGACACCATTTGTGACATTATGCCAATTTTCTTCAAGGGGCAAGCTTAGTATAAACATTTCGTCATGTATGTTTTATCATCTAAACAAATTTCATAAACAATACTCAAGAAAATTCAATTTCAAACATTAGATACATCATTTTAGCACATATGAGCCCATTCATGCACAAAGATCACAAGAATACCAAAATTTGCATATCAGAGCATATCAACACATTATAATCAAAACACTAAATATCACAAAATACAAAATACAAGCAAGTTAAGACAATATAACTCTTGATTCCCTTGAAGTCCTTTGACAGTACCCTCAAAACCTAGTCTCATCTCTTTGGTACCTATTTGTACTTGGGGTCCATCTTGGTTAGTTGCAACATAAACTAGTCCCTTAGAGACTCAAACAAACTTGCTTTTATGATTCGCAACACTATTGTTCCTTACTATACACTTATGTGCAATATGGACAACTCTACCATAATAATTACACGTTTTATTGATTTCTTTCATAAAGTAACTTATATAGGACTTTCACTTATTGTTTTCTTTACAACCATTATATCTTATTTGTTTGATATTTTTATGAGTAAAAATGTCTGTTTTTCATATATATCTGTTTCTTGTCAAATATCTATTTAAAAATTATAGAAATAAGATGGCAAAAACACTAGAAAAAAATGAAACAAACACACCCTAAATAAATTTTCGTTGGTTCATAAGCATTTTCAAATTCTTTTCACCACTAATGAATTTAACTATAGTTTGCTTGAATCATTTAAGTAGCATTGTTATTTTTAAGCTCTTCTATATCTCTTTTAAACATTCATTATCAAATACATTAACTTTACCATCACCTTTTGAAATGTTGTTTTCAATTTCAAGCAAGTCATTCTCAATTTCTAAATTTTCATTAGATTTGCTCAAATCATAATTTCTATTTATCAATTTTTCATTTCTCAACTTTAAAAACTAATTATCTTTGACTAATTTGGCACTTTCATCTTTAAGCTCATCAAATTCATTTTAAAATCATGTAATTCATCTCTACACTTTTTCGTCATTGATTTTAAGATGTTATTCTTCTTTATCAATTTAATCATTTCATAACATAGTTTATCATACATATCAACGAACTCATCAAGTCATCATATGAAGTATTAGATGAAAGTGAACATACCTCATCAACTAAGGTAATGAAGCACACATCCCTATATGAGTCAGTGGAGATATTATCACTTCGTGTTGTTACCATCGCCTTCTTATCGCCATCGTAGGCCTTCTTAGGGTTTGGGAAATATCTAGCTCCAAGATAGATTTTCATTTTACATTATCAATAAGTATATTTATTGCCAGTTAATAAAGGTGACGTATTTATTGCTTGTCATTTTGAGAATCTTAAAGTGTTAGGACCCATGATCTTTTACTCTAAGAAGCAATTAAGCAAATAATTAGAAAACTTGCTTTGATACCAATTGTGAAATCTATTCAACACAAAAGCTAAAACTCAATAGTGGGGGTTGGGGATGAATTAAGTTTACTACTATTTTTATCTCTTCATAAATAATGCTTAAATGATGCAATTAAATGAATTAAACAATATATGAGAAATATAAGGTAAATTGCAATAATTAAAGAGAGAAGGGATAGAGAGACGGGGTGGTGATTTAACGTGGAATTGGGTTTACCCTTTAGTCTCATAACTACCTCCCAATGGAGGACTTTACACCACACTTTATTGATCACTGAAATATCTCTCCTAAGGAGCTACAATAAGCACACACCAAACTCACACACACAGTTCTCATAAGAGTTATGCCTTTATAATAAGTTCCCTATCACATTAAGTACAACTCCAACACTTATTGATTTACACAAGATATTCTAGAGTAGTACCTTATAAAGATTTGTAAACGATGCAACAAATGACACTTCTTAACTCTCTATCTCACATAATAAAGTAAATAAAGTATATGAGCAAATTTAAGCAAAAGAATGATGTAGGAAAATTAAATGCAACTTTGTAAGCTCAACTGACTTTATAAATTCTACCCAATATCCTCTATTTACAACTTCTTTAAGCAAAATAATGTTAGCTAAACAGCGATATTTTTACACTCGTAATAGATGTTTCTAATGACTATGTTTTGTCAACTAGCATGCTATAAACTACCATTTGGATGCCACTTGTAAAAACTTAACTATAGAATGTTTTGAATCTAACTAATGTCTGGATGCTACACCCAAGTTAATAGGCATTTCCTCCTCAAAGCATTCTAAAAGAGGGCATCAATCAAACTAAATTACTTAAGTAAACAAGATCGAATTTTGAATTATTTAACATTTATTGTACTTTTTTTCTTTTTCTTTTTTCTAGTCATAATGTCTATTTAGGGTAAATTACACTAGAAGGTCCCAACATTTGGGGATAAGTTCATTTTATGTCCCAACATTTGAAAAGTTCGAAAGAGGTCCCAACGTTTGGGGATAAGTTCATTTAAGGTCCCAAAGATTGAAGAAGTGGGTCAATTTGAGTCCCTAAAGACACATGTCAATAGAAGAAGAGTTTCTGAGTTTTGATTAAATATTCTCTCATGTTGACACGTGATTTTGGAGACCCAAATTGACCTACTTCTTCAAATTTTAAGACCTTTAATGAACTTACACTTAAACGTTGAGACATCTTTTGAACATTTCAAAATGTTGGGACCCAAAATGAACTTATACCCAAAAGTTATGACATCCTTTGAAATTTTCGAAACGTTGGGACTCAAAATGAACTTACCCCAAAAATACTGGGACCTTCTAGTGTAATCCATCCCATCTATTTATAGTACATGAATGCCTTAGAAAAAATAAAAAATATCTTGTAGCTAAAATTTAAAGATACTCATAACTTGAACTTTTTTCAAGTCATTAAAGTAGATGGACATATTTTGTTTACATTAAAGCTCAATTTCATTTTCAGTTAGACTCCTAACTTAGAAGATCACTAAGAAATAAGCTTCATTCGTTCATTTACTAAAAGCTATTATGCTCAAGAGGTTTCTAAGGGATATATATATATATATATATTAAAGTAATCTTAAAATATACAGCTACTTCGAATCAGCAATATCAAACTAATACTAAGATTGAGTTAAAACATAAATAAAAGGAAACATAAATTCTATTAACCAACTCTAGTAAAGTATAACAAGACTATAGTGATTAAACAAGAATCATGAAAAAAATTATTAAACAACATGATACAAATCATGCAAAACAAAGATAGTTGAAGATAGAATCAATCGGAGTCAACCGTAGCCCTAGGGATTGTAATAGAGGGCAAACAATAACTATGATACAGCTAATCATGCCCTAACACGTGCCACAGTTCTTGATCGTGATTGAAGTTGGACAATTTGCATCTAAGTTGAAACAGACATAGCGCCTACCGCAACTAACACTCGAGGTCGTGATTTTACCTACAACACATCCCTTGCCACACATGCATGATAAGTCGTACAAAATTTGTTATAAAGAATTTGCCACGTCGGCGAATAAAATCATCACGATTTCTATGTCTGATGCATATAAATGAAAGTGCACAGGTATTGTAATGATATTAGGGTGGGCACGATATAGTTCGGTCCGGTTCACCTCCTGAATCGAACCAAACCAAACCTGAAATTACAGTTCAGTTATTTTTACAAATTAAACATATCCATATGGTTTGGTTTGCTAATTTTTTTAACCTAAAAAAAACAGCTCGGTATACTGTTCGAACCATATATTAAAGGACATTCAATAAAAAAACTATGAATTATTTTCTTACATTTCACACCTCAACAACAAATTGACAAGTTGATTTATTAATTTATCGAAATCCTTAACAACACATTTGTCAATTTATGGAAATCAACATTCAACTGTAGTAAGCTAAATTTTTTCACATCATTAATATACATTGTTAAGATGAGAATAACTAAACACAAGAATAAATTGATGGTGTTTTCTTTTAAGACTCAAAACTAGTTAAGTATCATTACAAATATATATATGTATGTGTGTATAAGGGAAGGAGTAAGATTGGATTTCCATCATTGATGAAAGAGATAACTAATATAATGTTTCTACTTTTAATAGCAATTAAACTACAACTATTTTGTAACCATTGAAACTCTAAAAGTATTAATTATAAATGTAAAAAATTAAAAGTTTTACCCAAAAACATAATTAATTATAAAAATAAAAATAACAATAAGAGAATTTTTTTTAAGGTGAAACGATTTGTTTCGGTTCGGTTCATGACTCCGAACTGAATTTCTGCTACCAAACCGAACCATGAACGAACTGTTTGAAAAAATAACCAAAAATTCGCTCAATTCGGTCCGGTTCGATTGGTTTTTTTTTTTCCCACCCCTAAATGATGTTGTAACATAGTGTAAAAATTTCTGATATAAAATAGGTATAAATAGCAGAGTGAGAATTTCTAATAAGAGAAACTTTTCTTTTGCTAAGAATTCAAGTTTTCTAGGTAAATTAAAATTATCCGGTGTTTGTTCTCTACAAGAATTTGTGCTCATTAGGTTATATTTGTATTCAATTTATATTGTTTCTCTTAAATTTGTGTTCAATGTCTGTAATTATGGAGAAATAATTGTTTTATCTTAAGGTTTGTAAATCTAAGACCTGATTCATGTGATTTCAATGTGTTTTTAATTGAATATTGTTTGGGTACTTATAATTAATAGCTTGAACTTTAATTCGTGATTTTATGTGTGTCTACCGTGTAGATCCATATTTGATTTTAATTTAATAGATCAAGAAATCTTTCTTTTGAATAGATTTAGGTTGCTATTGAAGTTTCTCATAACTACCTAGAGATAAGGTGGTGAAACTTTCTGTCACTTGATTTTAAATTTATTAAAATGAGTTTTTATCAAAAGATTCTTAATTTTAATGTGAATCTATGTTGTTGATAGCTTATAAAGAGATTTTGGTAGTCTAATCAAGATCTTGAAGTTCTTGACGCTTGAGAGAGGCATTAACATATACTAGTTAGTCTGACAATAAAAGTATACCCAATAATTAACTCACTGAGCTTGTTAAGAAATCATATGATAAGGGCTTAGTGAAACAAATCCTAAGCTCATTCTTGCTTTACAAACTTATCTTATAAAATTTGCCCAAAAAAGGTGTATATAAGTAGAATTAACCTTAATTTAATTTGTAATTTTCTATTTATGATGCTTTGCTGGAATTTTTTTTTTTTTTTGGTTAGATATTAGATGCTAACAATCTCAAGGAATACGATCTAATTTTTTCTATGCTACTTCGGTAAGTGTACTTACCTAAACAGTAGTCGAAACTGAAGTTGAACAATACAAATTAGCATTTTTATAAATTTTTTGAAAAAACTTCGATGTTCACTCCAAATTATAACGAACAGACTTGAATCAAATTATAACTAGATGTAAATTAATATAAAATTGTTATGCATAGCTTAGTAGATACCATGCTTTGGAATTAAAAAAAAATATATATTTTCACAGAATTTAAAGTAAAGAAATCAAATTACTTTGAAATTGCTTTTTCTAATTAATCCATTCTCTTACAAGTTAATTAATTTCAGATCATCAACCTAAATCAGGAATTCATTTATCAATTATCAAATATCACCAACCTCTTTTCCACACTTAAGTTGTTCATTGTCGTTACTGTATACATATCTAACAATAGCAAAATTATTTAAAAGAAAGGAGAATTGTTCGGTCAAAAAGTAATTAAGATTGAGCATATACAAATTTTCTGTACGAAGTAGTTCGTTCAAGTCTCGTAAACCTTGTTTATATGGCTCTGTTTGTTTTGGCTTTTTTCTAGCAGATGTAGATATTTTTTCAAACTTTTTTCTAACAAATTATTTATCAAGAAATGGATATATATTAAAAAAAATTGACGGTTCTCATCAAAAGATCAAATAGAACAAATATAGATAAACTTTAGATGCAAATCGGATATATTTACACATATTATTTTAAAAAAAATACAGATACAGATGAAAAACAGACAATCCAAACAGAACTTAATGTGCTTGCAAAATCAAATCTCATCCAAGCGAAAATCAGACGATGCGTCTATCATAATCTCTTCTGGAACTTTCGATGAGACTTTGTTCATATCTCACGTAAAGTAAGATTCAACTGAAGTTCTCAATTCACAATACACAATATATATATATATATATATAGCATTTGCTCAGATATCACATGTACTATTCAAATAAAGCGCTTACCCGTACCTTTAGCGTGAGACTGGTTCTCAGCTCGCATGACATCCGGACGATCTCTTGCCAGATCAATTCTTGGCTTGATGTTGGATTGGATTGTCTATTTTTATATGAATGAATTGTTATATTTTCATCTGTATCAAGTCGGTATAGATTCAGGATTATGATGTAAGTATAAATGTAAAAATGAGCTAAAGATTGAATTCTCTGAATACAGAGGATTCGGCTTGGATGCAAGCAAATTTTGGGAAAATTCAGAATCTGATATTCATTCATTCATCATGTGTATATATTTTGACATCCGTTGGCATAACAATATATCTATTCTCCCTAACAGATTACTAACTAATCACATGGTATCCTCCACATCAGCAAGCATGTGATTTACAACAGATTCTCTAGGAATAGGAAATAACAAGACGTAATTGAAATATACTGAATAACAATACTAGCAGAAAGTAAACATAAGGCCATAGCCTACAGCAATAACCGGCCTATTTCATCATGGGCCTACTTCAAACAGAAGCAGCTTTTCTTCGGTCCAGTCCACTTCTTCTGCCCAGCCCGTTTCTCCACAGCCTTCACATCCACCAAATTACAAACCGAACATGCAGTATTATCAAATCCCTCAACTCGTGTCTCCCATTCCAGTTCATCCACTTCCTCCACTTTAGTTTCAACATCCGAAAACCTTAACACAGCCATAGCCACTTCCGGAACACCCACATCATCTTTCCCCCCTTTCGAAACCCTTGTCCACAAGGGTGAATCTTTAAACCGAAATGATAGATCGGAATAAAATTCCCAGGTAGCGTCAGTTTCAGGTCTTCCCTTCCACTGGATCAGAACCATCGTGTCAGCTCCATTGCCCCGCTTTACGAGTTTTCTGGCAAGGATAGCTTGTGGTTCGAGTGGATCGGACTCGGTAGTCCCTGGAAGAGGTGTGGATGGTCGAATCTGACTCGAAACATAGGGTTTCAGCTGAGAGACGTGGAAAGTAGGGTGAACTGTAGAATCGACAGGTAAATCGAGCTTGTATGCTACCTTACCCACTCGATCTAATATTTTGTATGGTCCGTAGAATCTTGGTGCGAGCTTACTTTCCTTGTGTTTACGCAGGCTGCTTTGACGATAAGGCTGGAGCTTCACCCACACGAGATCTCCAAGCTGGTAAACCCTCTCACTTCGCTTTTTATCAGCTATTTGTTTCATTCGTGTCTGAGCTCTGCGGAGATGAAATTTTAGGGTTTTGATTGCGTCCTCTCTGTTAGTTAACATGGAGTCTACTGCTTCATTACGTGAGTCACCCGGAATGTAAGGCAAGTGTAGGGGAGGGGGATATCCATAAAGTATCTCGAATGGGGTAGAGTTAGCTCGAGAATGATAATTTGTATTATACCACCACTCCGCTAGTGATAGGAACTCACTCCATTTCTTAGGCTTTTCTCCAGTAATACACCTCAAGTATGTCTCCAAACAACGATTAACCACCTCTGTTTGCCCGTCTGTTTGAGGGTGATAGGCAGTAGATAACCTAAGCTCAACCCCTTGCAATCGAAAGAATTCATTCCAGAAATTACTGACAAAGATAGGATCTCTGTCACTGACCATTGAGCTAGGTAGACCATGCAACTTGTAGATGTTATCTAGGTAGGCTCGTGCAACCTCTTGAGCCGTGTAGGGATGGGACAGAGCAACAAAATGTCCATATTTGCTCAACCTGTCTACTACCACCATAATAACCTCTTTGCCATGAGAAGTTGGCAATCCTTCAATAAAATCCAAGCTAATGTCAGTCCAACACCCTTCTGGTAGTGGTAAAGGCTGCAGTAGTCCGGGGTTGCAATATTCTCGTATTTGTGTCTTTGACATGTCACACACTCCCTAACATACTGTCGCACATATCCTTCCATTCTGGGCCAATAGTACACAGAATGCAGCCTCTTGAAAGTGGCTTGAGAGCCCGAATGCCCTCCAAGGACTCCATCATGATAAAGAGCCATCAACTTCCTCTTTAGTACTTCATCAGGACCTACTACTATTCCCTTCCTCTTCAGAATACCCTGCTCCAAAGTATAATTTGGAACCATAATTCCCCCCTGCAACTTCAGTATAATGTCTTGATAATCCTTTTGCAATTTCAAGCTTTCTTGGATGGCTGTTAAAACATCAGATGTAGTAGTAACAGCATGGACCAAGGTCTTTAAATCAACCATGGTTGCTCGAGATAAGGCATCAGCAGCCTTATTACTAGCTCCACTCCGATAATGAATCTCATAGTCTAACCCTAGGAACTTTGCAAGCCACTTCTGTTGGCATGGTGTGGTCACCCTCTGCTCAAGCAAATACTTCAGCTTTGATGATCAGTCCTTATGATGAAATGTCGACCCCAAAAATAGTGCCTCCATTTGTCGACCGCATACACCAATGCCATCATCTCCTTCTCATAGATGGATAATCCTTTGTGTTTTGGGCAAGTGCTTTGCTTAGATAAGCGATAGGATGCTGATCTTGCATAAGAACAGCCCCTAATCCGTCATCACAAGCGTCTACTTCTAGGATGAATGGCTTGGAGTAATCAGGTAGCCTCAACACAGGAGCTTTGGTTAAAGCTTCCTTAACTAGGTTGAATGAAGTCTCAGCTGACTCATTCCAATTGAAGCTGTTTTTCTTCAACAATTGTGTCATGGGTTGTGTTAACAACCCATATCCTTGTATGAACCGGCGGTAGTACCCCGCTAAGCCCAAGAATCCCCTTAGTTGTTTTACATTCTGTGGTCTAGGCCAAGATACCACAGCTGTTATCTTCCTTGGATCAGTTGTGACTCCTTGTTTGGAAATGAGGTGTCCTAGATACTCGATTTGTTTCACCCCAAATACACACTTACTTCGCTTAAGGAATAAACATTCCCTGTGTAACACTTCCAACACCAACCTGATATGGCTAACATGGTCCTCAATGGTAGGACTGTAAACCAAGATGTCATCAAAAAAAACCAAAACAAACTTCCTCAAATAGTTCCTAAATAGATCATTCATCAACCCTTGAAAGGTGGAGGGAGCATTGGTTAGGCCAAAGGGCATAACCATAAATTCGTAGTGCCCGTCATGAGTCTTAAAAGCTGTTTTATAAACATCCTTAAGATTCATACGGATTTGATGATACCCGGACCTTAAATCCAGCTTGCTAAAATAGCTAGCACCATATAATTCATCAAACAGGTCCTCCACTAATGGAATTGGATAACGATCCTTAATGGTCAGTTTGTTTAGTTCCCTATAATCGACACACATTCTCCACGAGTTGTCTTTCTTCTTGACAAGGACAACTGGAGAGGAAAATGGGCTGTGGCTGGGTCTAATAGTCCCTTGGCGTAACATTTCCCGAATCATTTCTTCCAACACATTCTTTTGAGCCATGGAGTGTCTATAAGGTCTCAAGTTGACAGGTTGTGCTCCGTCCTTCAAGTGAATGCTATGATCATGACCTCTCATAGGTGGTAAAGACTTAGGCTCCTCAAACAAGCCATAATACTCTTCCAATAAGTCCAACAATGCGGGGTGAACGTACTGGTCAGCCTTGGGTTCAGTAGCAGCATTCTTCACTTGAACCACCCAACATTGTAGCAGGTAAGTGGCCTTGCTCTTGGTAAGCAGCTTGGTCACTTCCTTGTTGTGCATCGGCTGCACTGTTTCTCTATCCCCCTGTAACGTGCACCAATTACTTCCATGTTGGAACCCCATTGATAGTTGCTGGAAATTCCACTTAATATCTCCTAAGGAGGTTAACCAAGGAATTCCTAACACCAAGTCATACCCCTTTATTGGTAACAAGTGCACCTCCAGCCGAAAATCAAATCCCTGTAGCCTCAACTCAAATTCAGGTATTCTGCTACTTGACTCCAAGTAAGAGCCATCAGCCAAAATAACTCTGAACAATTTGGTAGGCTCGGTTCTGCAACCCAACCCCTGGGCCACGTGTGCATCTAAGAAATTCAAGGAACTTCCACTATCAATCAGCACATTGAGGCTCCTCTTCTTGTAATAACCTTTAAGCTTCATTATTCCCATATCCAAATTTCCTCCCATAGAACAGAGAGTTAACTGAGATAGTTCCTCCTCCAAACTAGTGGTACCATTCTTCTCCTCAATCACCTCTTCTCCTTCCCCCTCTAAATCTTCTATTATCATTGACCGCAGTCCCTTTTGCTTACATTTGTGACCTGGGCCGAAAGGCTCATCACACCAAAAGCACTGTCGTTTTCTCCTCTTTTCATCCATCTCCTCAGGTGTCATTCGGCGAGTGTTTCGGGTAGTGTATGGTGCTGGTGTTTGAGAATTGGAGTTATAGGAACTGGTATTGCGGTTGAAGTTGGTTTTGTTTGATGGGTAGGTCAAGGACAAGGATTTAGGTGGGTTATAGGTGTTTAGTGTCTTGGTTTGGTAAGGATTGGTGGTGTAAGTGTTCTGGTTAGTGTTTAGGGTCGAGGAATGGGGTTGGTTTTTGTATAGTTTTAGGTTGGTTCTAGTGGCAGTGAGGGTGGATTCTTGAAGTTTGGCTAGAGAGATGGCTTGTTGTATAGTTTGGGGATTGAACATTCGCACAGGAAATTGAATCTCAGATTTCAAACCACACAAAAAACAGCTAACCTGATGGTTTCTGGTAGATGAAGTAAGGTTACCAAGTATTCAAATTCATCGATATATTCTTGTAAGGACTCCTTCTGAAACAGCTCCTTAAAATCTGACATTGGGTCTTCGTATTGCTTCACTCCAAATTTTGTTTGCAGGCCAAGTACCAGCTCTTCCCATGATGGGGATTTGTAATGGAGCGAGTCTGTGAGTAATGGTGGTACCAATGAAGAGCTCGGTCCTCCAAGTACATTGCTGCAATCTGTACGCGACAATGAGCCGGAGTAGCATCCAATGTGAAGAAGTGCTCGGCCTTGATCAGCCACGATCTCAACTCTTCCCCATTAAAGGTAGGGAACTCTAGCTTGGTAGACTTGATTGGTAGCTGATAGTTCGGTTCCTCCTGTAATGGGTTGACACAATTCTTACCCAGTGCAGGTCGTAATGCGTCATCAACCTTGGTTCCAGGAGTGCCAACAGAAGAGGATTTGGATGCTTCCTTCAACTGCTGGGTCAAATCCTTAAGGGCTTCTCCATGTTTATCCAGCATTTCTTGCTGGCGTTGCACCATCCCTGTGAACATCTGCATCCACTTATCCTGCGTCTCAACTTGGGTCCTTTCCCATCTTTCCTGTTTTTCTGATTGTTCTCTTAGGATAGTTTTGAGTGTGTCATCCATTTTTTTCTTAGTTTCACGAGTCTCGACCATCAAAGGATGGCTCTGATACCAAATGGTGTAAGTATGAATGTAAAAATGAGCTAAAGATTGAATTCTCTGAATACAGAGGATTCGGCTTGAATGCAAGCAATTTTTGGAAGAATTCAGAATCTGGTATTCATTCATTCATCATGTGTATATATTTTGACATCCGTTGGCATAACAATATATCTATTCTCCCTAACAGATTACTAACTAATCACATGGTATCCTCCACATCAGCAAGCATGTGATTTACAACAGATTCTCTAGGAATAGGAAATAACAAGACGTAATTGAAATATACTGAATAACAATACTAGCAGAAAGTAAACATAAGGCCATAGCCTACAGCAATAACCGGCCTATTTCATCATGGGCCTACTTCAACACAGAAGCAGCCTTTCTTCGGGCCAGTCCACTTCTTCTGCCCAGCCCGTTTCTCCACAGCCTTCACATCCACCAAATTACAAACCGAACATACAGTATTATCAAATCCTTCAACTCGTGTCTCCCATTCCAGTTCATCCACTTCCTCTACTTTAGTTTCAACATCCAAAAACCCTAACACAGCCATAGCCACTTCCGGAACACCCACATCAGATTATTATTGATTTGGTCTATTTATTAGTAAAATTATCGGTTTTTCATCGATATTATATTTGTATCATTTCAGTATTTATTTAATTTGAAAAAGATGTCAAAACGACACTAAAACAATGATCTAAACAGATTGATTTAATCTGTATTTATATTTAGTTTATTTACTCTATTTATAGGTAAAAAATATCTATATTTTATTTTTGTCTGTTTTTTAATAAATAATTTGTTTGAAAATTATAAAAATAAGATGTTAAAATAACAAACCATACAGATCATTTGTTAAAAATCCAAATACAATTTTTTATCTGTTACTATGAATAAATCTGACGCAAGACTGTCTTCTCTCCAAATGGAAAAAACGTGTTACCTCTCTCTTGATCACTTTTAACCGAGGCTAGGATTATTATCCTAACCGAATCCACTAACCTTTTGGCAAAAACTAAATTGAGAAATTAATATTTAAAGGTAAGTTCAAGTAAGAAATATATTAAGTGGAAAAAAAATATAATCAACATTATTAAAGTATTGTAAATAAGTATTAATTCTATGCGATTATAAATATGCTGACAAGAAGCGTTTAGGTGAAGTCCATCAACTTTCAGTTGTAATGCGAAAAAGATTATTATTTTTTATTTACTTAAAACATTCACTGTGGATTACATTACTATCATTTTATATTTTAATCACTTAATATTAATCTCATATTTGAATTTGCCTGTAAATGTTAATCCTCTCTAGTATAATTTTCTAATTAAATATTATCTCAATAATTAAGGGTTGTTTTGTGATAATTAATGCCTTTTCCATTTTTTTTAATTAAGTATTATGGGTGGGTATGTAATTTTTTTTTTACCATATGATGCCTATTTAACCAATATGCTTGTGGGTAATAAAATTTACAGAATAAGTTTCCCGCATAATAATTATTCGACCTTCTATACCAGCCAAGTTTTATTTGAAAAGATTTATCCTTAAGATTGAATAGAAAAGGTGTTCACCCTAGCTATGTCATAGCATAGCTATAAATATCGACACAACCGCAGAGTGGAATATTCATAAAACGGAATGATCGAGCATTGCTGTGATTGACATTTGTATATCTCATATGGTATTTGTTCAATGGTCAACATCCAAATTAAGTTGTTACCCGACACGAACCACGTCTACGCTTGAGGTCGTTCGCGAATTGCTTTGACCATTCAATATCTATGGCGAAAAAGAAATTCTTCTATCAATTTGCTATTGCTTGAAATCGTAAAGAGATAAAACCCTAGTTGATGATCTTCATGGTCGAAAACGGAGGCTGTATTCCAATTCGGTCAAATTTATCAACCTCTCCTTTTAGTTTGTCTCGATCCTTTGGAGTATTATTCTTCTGGGCGAGTCATTATGTCTTCTAAATTTTCAAACCACTACCAAACTTCTAGGCAGGTGCGCGTTTAGAGAATTTTAGGTATCCATACCAATCTAAGGAAAAACGATTGTTAATTTGTTATCCTAGCCAATATCAATCATGCAGCTATATGGGGGTATGCTAATATAATATTAAAAAAGGGACATGGGATATTTTCTCTTATAGGATAAAGTTTGATAGGTATATAAATATATATAAGCATGTTTATATATCTTATTTATTTTGAATTATAGAATCCAGTTTTACTCATATCGTCATATTATATTATGCTAGATCTTTTTTTTTTCCTTTAAATATATTACCTACCTAGTAAGCTATAATAATAATTCGAAGGGAGAAACAACGGTGCCTTTACATGTTTATATAAGATAAACGACTCAAATTTGTTCAGATTATATAATCATAAGAAAACAACCTATAACACACTTTAAATATAAAATCCATAGTTGGTGTATAGTGATTTTTTTTTTTTAATCTTGGGAATAATTCAGTTGAGAGTTACTTATAAATTCCAGTTTATTCTTGGATTACAAGGCTGAAGAGAATTTACAAAATGAGAAGGGAAAATATCAAATTTGGTATTTGAACTTTGCATAAAAATTTAATTAAATACTTCAATTTTCAAATGGTCAATTCAATATACAATCAAAGTTTTCATAGGTTTTTTTTTTTAATAACTCACTAACACCATTTGCTTTATTTCCTAATGTAGAAGAAATATATTAGTGCTACATAATGCAAGGGGTATTAGTAAAAATTCAATGATATTTTATCTCTTTTGCATATGCAAATAGTGCAAACAGTTTTAAGAAGGTACTAAAAATAATCATGAAAGTTCTATAAGATTGACTACTTCAAAATTCATGGTATTAAATTGAATTTTCATGCAAAGTTCATGTATCAAATTTGAGGTTTACACAAATAGGAATCTTATAACATAATTAATAAGAGTGGAGTTGTTAAAGTTAAGTTTAAGATTTTTTATACAAAAGTTCGAGGTTCCAATTGTGCTGATAGGCTCTATTTGCTTATAGTCCAATAGGCCAACACTAGTGAAATGGACCTGCAACAAGGTCCTTGAAGTCCATCAAGCACCTAGACCACCTCGGCCATAGGTCTTAGTCACTCACCAGCCTAGAAGTAAACCTATTTCCATTAGAATACATAAGGACCCAAACTGAGGTTCTCCTCCTCTGAGCTCTTCCTCTTACGGGCTGCACATTCAATAACATCTCCTTCATCTTTCATACCCCCTCAAAGGTACTTTAAACCTCCCTAGCTTGTCATATCTCCTTGGAGTTACTCCAGACTTTCCCAACTCACCATACCTCCTGAAGAGCTCTAAAGAGATTGCCCTCCACCTACCCAACCATTCTTCTTAAATGATCACCACCACTACCTTGAGTCCATGTCAGCTCCCAACAAGAGCATCCCCACTTAGACTTATTTCGCTCACTTAGGAGCGCATCATGTGGACTAAAAATATTATGTGTGCTCCCATTTTGGCATGATCATCACATATACATTCTTGATTGGTACACTTTTTTGCTCTTTTTTGACCCACGACTGACATAAGCATCAGAGTAGCCATGCTAGACCGCCTCCTGATGCCCTACTTTATGGCTTGCTTGTTTTCTTTTTACACGGGAAGAGACTGACTTACAAGACAAGGGTTGCTTGAGCATAGGCTCTTTAACTCGCCCCTGGCCTTTACTTTATCCATTACTCGATAGTTGCAGCACCTAATCGCATATTTAAGTCTCCGGTAAAAGAGATTCATACCTCCACCTCAACAATCGGGGACCGTATGAAAGTTTCCCCGCCGGGGAAAGACTCGCATTCCTACTTCCATTGATCTAACATTTCCAAAAAAATTGTGGAAAACAATTTAGTGGTTGTTCGAGGTTAATATTGTGGTTAACCATGGCCTAGGTTCTATGGGTGATCAACAAGAGGAGAATGACATTCATTACTGGCTACTAAAATATCCTATAAAATTTTTTGTAACTAGGGTATTACGATAAACAAATATAAAAAAATTTATGTCCTACTATCTCTTGTTTTACTCATATGACATCCCTCATTTAGAAAAGTTTCAAAAAGCCTCTCAAATCCTCTAAAATTCAAAGGAATTCGTATCTTCTAAGATAATAAGAAACCTACAAGCTCTTTCCTAAATCATTCCTAGATTAAATCCCTTGGATTGCTAGTAACCCTCTAATGATCTTGATGGGAAATGAAAATACCAGATTAAGTAGACAAGTGATCGTGAACAATAAGAAATTCATGGAATCCTTGACCCATATTTTTAAGAGAAACTCAAGTATTAAGTGTCACAAAATCAAGATGTTGGTAAGTAACTAAGGAGACTCAATGAGAAGATTGAGGAATTATAGAAGGTAGGAGTTTGTCAAAACAATGTGCTCATGTTAAAGGTGGAAAATTTATGACAAGCACTTTGTGCTACTATGGGTGTTTAGAATTGAAAACTGTGAGATTGTTGTCAGTAGACAGTCATCAAACTAGATTAATCTACATGTTGAGGTAAAAAAAAATTAACTCCTCTAGTTACATGTTGTGAATAAATTGATGTGTAAAGAAAAAAACAATCCATAATAGATGGTGATAACAAATTAAAGAACCTTGAAACTAAACAAAACTGAAAAGAAACACTATCTAACTAGTATTTACTATGAAAATCGGATGTTGATCATAATTGGAAAGGACAATTGGCATCTTTGATGAGTTTAATGAGATATAGATTGAAGGTTGACTTATGTGATAAAGGAAATAAAGATAGGGATTTTTTAGGTGAAAAACATACAAGGAAACCCCTAAAACATAGTTATCGCTAGAGAAAGTCCCTTTAGGATTCCAATGATAGAACATTATTGACGAAGATAGCCTAACTAGACCAACCAACTGACCAGTCGATCAGTTTAGCTTGACCATAGTCTAATGGCCTTTATGAAACTATTGGGGTACATGATTGTTGTACCAATTTTAGGGGTCGATTTTTAATGTTGCTTTTGAGTAGTTTATAGGTGTTTTAATGTATATTTTGGTGCTTAATTGAATTACAATTTCATTCCAGGGATTTAAGAACCTAATTGGAGAATTTATTCTATTTTTAAGAGTTTTGAGAATATTTTTAAAATATTTGGAAACATGAAGAAATTAAAAGTCTTGAAGTTAGACCTATGCAAGCAAAAGTGCCATGAATTTTGAAGAATTAGTGATAATAGAAGTACACAATTTTGTTTATGCTTATGTAAGAAATGATGCTTTCTATAGAAACTTTGCTTGTTGATTTAAGTTTATTCCAAGAGAAACACGGTGGAAAAAAGACTGTGTTCTTGGTCTTGCACTCCATAGAGTCTTATGCGTAGGCTTAGTTTCTATGTAAATGAATTCATATATTATTATATATATATTTATGGTAAATGTTACATTTGATACTTAAACAATGGCCTAAGGGATCAACATTATGTTACCAGGATGAAGACGAACCATTTTATCCGAGCTACATTCCCTTTGTCTACTATCTAAGTTGCATCTCCTTTTATCTACTATCTAAGCTGCATCTCTTTTATCCATTATTTGAGCTACATCCCCTTTGTCCACTGTCAGAGTTATATCCCCTTTATCTACTATTGAGCTACATCCTCGTTGTCTATTATCTGACTTCAAGTTCTTGAAGTGGTCCTAGTCTTGTAGAAGGTGATTGGGTTAAGGGAACTGCATTTCTTTGGTGAGTCATACTTTTTGAGTCGGAATTAAAGCCAGGTGCCTAAGATGGTTAAATGAAGCGAGCATGTTAAGGGAATAACACTTCCCTATATAGGCTAGTTTTTCGAGTAGGTGCTCCAAGCTCGAGTACCTGAGGTGGGTTACTTCTTTGGCCAGCACCCTTGTTAGTTTGAGTTCTTCCATGGAGTTAATAGCTTGTTAAGCAAGCTTAAATTTGAAATTTGGACATACATGTAAAGATGATTAGGCTGCTTTAACATCTTAAGATCATATGCGATCACATATGCACATGCATTGCAGCAATCACATCATCCCCTTCGTTTCCTAAGGTTCATCTGCTTTCTCTCCTCTATAAATACTTGCATCGCTTAGCTTTTTTATGACTTTTGCAAACTCCATCAAGCTTTGACATTCTCTTATGGAATTCTCCAACTTTCTTAATCTTTTTCACACTTTTCATTTCCCGTCATCTCAACATTTGTACCTTCATAAAGATTCGAACTTTTTCATCAAACCTTCATCTAGATTTAGACTTCTTTTAAAGATTCAAGCTTTTTCGTAACATTTTTCTCAAGATTCGAACATTTTATTTCATATTTAAAAAGGTTAGATTGTCTAAACTCCATTTTTGAAACATCCCCCAACCCCTACCAAAAAAAAAAGATAAATTATGAGAATGGGAATATAGAAAAACTATGAAAATAAAAAATAATTTAACTGAAATTAAATTAGAAGTCAACAAAGGGAATACATAAATTAAAGAGAAAGAGAGACAGAGATTAGGAATATTAGAAAATAGGAAATCCCCTCATCTTTTAGATCATCAAGCTTAGATAGTTTTCTTTTTAAAGAAAAGAATTAAAAAATATTAAAAATGGATTAACAATGAAAATTATTAACATAATAATATATTTAACTTAATAAGATATAACATACATGTACATTTATATAATATTATAAATTAGCTTTTTATAGTCTTTTTTTTATAACCAGATGGGCTCTTCTATAAATTAGATTGCATTACATTATAATTTTTTTTTTTTTTTGGGTTGAGTGACTAGGCATAGAAGAGTTTTGAAGAGATCAAGGGCAAACTAACTAATGCTCTAATGTTAGGACTGTCTTATTTTAAAAAGACATTTGAGTTAGGGTATGATGCTTCAAAAAGTGGTATAGGAGCAGTTTTGATGCAAGAGAGCATCTCATTACTTATTTTAGTGAGAAGTTGAGTGGTGCGAAAATTACTTAGTTTATGATAAAGAGTTCTATTCCTTGATTTAAGCACTTATTACAGTATGATGACATTATTTATTGCCAAAGGAATTTATCATCTACACTAATCATGAATTATTAAAGCACTTCAAGGGCCAACAGAGACTTTCCAAGCAACAAGCTAAATGGGTAAAGTTTCTAAAAAGTTTTGCATATGTGATCAAGTATAAGAAGGGAAATACCAATATAGTTTTTGATGCTTTATCTTCAAAATATATCCTTATTACTTTACTTCAGGCTAAGATGTTAGGGTTTGAATTATTGGGGGATCAATATGTTGCTGATGAGTACTTTGGTCCCATTATGGCATGATATGTTGATGGGAAAGTAGTTGATGAGTTATTATGAAGTAATGGATTTCTATATAGATGAGGAAAACTTTGTATTCCTAGTAGTTCTATTAGAGAATTGTTGATGAATGAGACACATGTAGGCAGATTGTCTAGTTATTTAAGGGAGAAAAGAACATTAGAAATATTAACAAAGCTTTTTTAATGGAAATGAATGGTAAAGGATGTTCACTGGATTTTAGAGAGAGGTGTTGTATGTAAGAAGGCTAGGGGGAAAAAGGAGTCATGGCAAGAACACATGCTATTGCCATTACTTATATGACCATGGGTTGACATTAGTATGGATTTTATCTTAGAGTTACCTAGTTACTAGAGAGGAAAAGATGCTATTAACATGGTTGTCGATCACTTTAGGGTTAGAGTACACAACCACAACCCTTGTTAGGGGTTGTGTAGAAGGCGAGGCATCAAATTTTCTTATTTTATTTCGTTAGGTTTTTTCATTAGAATCTTTATTAAGGATATTTTAGTAATTTATTAGATTATTTGACTACTATAAATAGTCTTAGTCATTTCTTTAACATATAGATTATTTTTAAATAAAATTATATCTCTTTAGAGTTTCTTACTATTAACCCTACTCTTATTAACCAATTTACTTTGATTGTGGCAAGTGTACATAACTGAGCTATTGGGTGTAATATCAATTACTTGTAAGTGTTCTTTGAATCTTTGCTTTCTTTGTGCATAATATCTAATGTAATTAAAGGTTTTGTCTACCTATTAATGAAACCCTAATTCTCGTCTTGAGCTTTGGGATTTGAATTAATTAATTAGTTATTAATCATATTGGTACCCTAGTGACTATTCTCCTAGCAGTACGATGCGCTTTCACCAATCATATCAAATTATAAATTTATAAACCTAATGAAATCTATTGCTCGAGCTAAGCAAGTATACCTATCTAATATAGTATAGATTATAGCGGGTGTCGTCCTTAAGGTTCTTGAAAACAAGTACTAGTATTACTGTTTTTCTACTATTTAGTCTTATTCTTAAAGCGAGATCCATGGTTTAACTACTAATTGACTAAATCAGTAAACCCTAAGATCAATTATTTATGCTTTCATGAGATGTATTCAACCACAAAACATACCCTCATCTTGATCCACCAAAAATCTTAAATTTCTTATGATAATGAATTATTTATGCTTTACACTGCAAGATCGCTTAAGTAAATCAATTACTCCATCTAGTTAATTACTTCCTAACTCTACATGAGATAGTAGAGAGACCTATTCCTCACTAACGCCATATAAGATTGTATAAAAGTTCATGATCTCTATGGTAAAGATTAAATCTTTATGCAAAAAATTGAAGTTTTCCTACCTCTAGTTGAAACATGTGATTTCTTTATTTATGAGGATATATCTTATTAGATGAAACCTATCGTAAAGATTAAATCTTTATGCGAAAAATTGAAGTTTCCCTACCTCTAGGTGAAACATGCAATTTTTATTTATGAGGATATATCTTATTAGATGAAACCTCTTTCTATCTAATAAGAATAAAACATGCAATTAATTCTTTTCAAAAAATCAATCATAAGGTAATGAAATCATATGAATAGGTACGAAGGTATAAACTTTTCATTAATAAAAAAGCAATTCAATCACATGGTTTATGGTTTCACTAGATGTAGGTTATAAAATCTACTCTTCCATGGAGTTTACAGTAAGAACAAAGGATCTAGAGGAAATAGAAGTAATCATGATGTAATGATAAAAGTCTTGTGGATGTCTTGTGATTTTCAATGATGCTGAAATAATTCTTCTCTTAAAGTTCATTGTTTTTCTCTCCTACGGTTTCGAAAAAATGTCTCCTCTCAATTCTAAAATGTGAAAACAAGGCGGCTATTTATAGTTTAGGATAGAAACAGGGCTACACAACCTGCCCTACACAACCGTGCTCGAGGGGGGTTGAACTTTTGTTCCACCGACATTGGAACTTTACAATATGCATGACCTAGTTTGCACAGCTGTACAAAAGGTGGAGCGGAAATCAAAAGCTTTGTTTTTGCACTTTTCTCCTCTTCCCTGGCTTCTACATGGTTGTGCTTGAGTAAGGGCACAAATTTACTTACTTTCTGTTTTGTTCCCTATCATCTTCCCTGCTTGTGCTCAAGGAGGGGTTGAAATCTGAAAGCCCCTGGTTTGTTCCCTACCTCCATTCGAAGAGTGCATAACCACATGGATAAGCTCACACTAACCCGTTAATTTGGAATCCAATTCGGGATTTACCTTAGGAGGTGTCGGAAAGAAATTGGAATGGAAGAATATCAATTCATATAAAAGAAAAGGTTCTCTATTGGTTCAAAGGCTGTACTTATAGGATAGAGACAAAGGAAAAAACCGAAGATTTCACTCACATAGTACTTTTGATCGAAAAATCAATCTGAATTATTTGTACCCCTTACTCAATGAGAAAATGGATCAGATTCTACAGATCAAACCTATGGGACTTAAGGAATGACGAAAGGGAATAAAAAAATAAAAAAAAGGCAAAGAAGTAAGTAAAAATGAAGTAGAAGAACCTAAATTTCAAATAAACAAATTCAAACTTGAAAAGGATCTTCTAATTCTCGAAGAATGAGGGGATTGATCGAGAAAGATCTTGTTCTCATTATAAGATCGTGATTGGATTCGCAGATGTTTGGTAAAAAGAATAATCTTCTCCTTTGAGAATAATAAAAAATGGAAAGTGTTCAATTGGAACATGAAAACGTAGCATGGCTATGCATAAGGAAGTGCATATGCAAAATCTAGTTCCTGACCAAAACTTGTCATATTTTCCTTGATTTTGCTTAAATCATCTTAAAATCTTCCAATTATGCTCTTAAAGTCTTGAAATGAATATTTCACAAATGAGCATCCTTTGTTTAATTAAATCACAATAAATACATTACAAATATTTCCAACTAAGCACTAAGAATAAGGGTGTTTTGACACTTATCAATATATCATATTTATTGATATCAAAGCAAGTTTACTGTTAGGGTCTCTATTGTTGCTGTGTGTCTCTACATGATTAGGGTTTGTGTGGCGTGATTGAAAACCTAGGGTTTGCAAAGTGTGATCACACTTGTGTTGAAAGGAATTATTTAGTTTTAAACATGACAAAAGATTGAAATCTCTACACAAGTGTCGACATAGTGTAACCTACTATAAGAAATCATCTTCACTTCATTAGGCTCCAGTCTATCTTTATGTACTCTAAGTGTAAGATTTTTTTAGCCTCCAGCTCTTGCCCTTGTAATTGAACCTATGACTTAATTCCAATAAGAGCATTTGTGTAGTTCAGCGTGTGTCACAGTCTATAGATTTTCTTTATTTTTTTTTTAATTATTAACTTTTCTTTTAACCAAATGACTATACATTACTAAATACTTAATTACTTTTACTTTTAGATGAGTCTTTAGGCCCAATGTTTTCTAGAATAAGCCATACTCATGTAAGAGGCCCATAGTAGACCATGTTTATACGTAAATGTTTTATAAAAGCTTAATGATGACAAATGTTTTTACAGGTCCTTAAATAAAATAAAATGTGGAAAATAGATAACATTATGCCAAAATTTCTAAAAATTAAGAAGGGTTTCATAATTAAAATATGGATAGAAACCCACCTAGTTTAGTAAAACCCTACATATATTGCTATGTAATGTATTTGATGAAACCGATACATCATGTAAGCACAAGATGTAGCAATAATTGCCAAGTCACTTGCTCGTCTCTAGCTCCTGGTGTGGCTGATTAGTCCTCATGACTATGTAGGACTAAGAAGTGACCAAGAAAAAAAATTGTTAACTCGAACCTAAATGTCTTTGATCACTCTTTCTAGTCTAACTCCCTAAACCTAAAAGGGTTCACAAAACCTGAAATGATCTAGACATCAATCATAAGTAATTAAAATCATATAATCAAAATCAGTTCCATTCACTTTATGGCTTAATGTCATATTTTTAAAAAACTTTAATTTAGCTCTAACCGAGAACCTAGATATTTGAAACTTCAAAAATATCAAAACAATGCAAATTGGGTTTTCATAGAATTAGATTTTTCCTTAATCAAAACCCTAAATGAATTAAAATGAAAATTTTAGTTAAAAAAATAAATTAGTCGTTATTCAACTACTCAGATTGCTATTAGTTCGTAAGATTAATTAAAAACCCTAGACTAGTCCAAACTAGTTAAGGCTTTTACACATGAAAAAGTGAAACAATTTTCTATTTAGGGTTAGTGGCAAAAATAATTACTTATTTAAGGTCAAAATAAAAATGATTACCAATATACAACTCTAAAATCAAGACTTATGCATGAGATACACGAAAATTACTATACTGCACATATATCACTTTTAGAAAACATGATTTAGCTTAGTTCATATGATTATCATGTCTTAAAATCATGATATACATATTCCACGATGACACGATTAGCCTCGTCGGCACACCATAATCCTCTTCTACTCTTTCTAGTTTTGATGTGGGCATAGAAGCAGATGCATACTGGATCTTCCTAATGTCTCTCAAGAGATTGATGATGATTCGCGGATTCTTTCTCTTCATTTTCATCTTTAGCATGCATTTCTATGGCAAAATCATCCATTAGCAAAAGGACTGGTCACAATGAGATAGGAAAAAAAAAGGGTTGTAGTTACGATAACAATTTCTTTGAGCAGCACCATAGAGGTTTCATCGATAGAAGATGGTTCAAAGACAAGAGCTAGAAGGCGGTCACCTAGCAAGGCTAAATACCTATGGATGACCGATAGCAAAGGTGGATCGAAAGAAGGTAGAGGGGTGTTTAGAAGTTTTTTCACTGTGTTGCTTAAATATCATGAGAGCAAAACGCGATTTACATGTAGATTTACGTATCGTGTAATTGAAACGTGATTTAAGTATGGTACTAAAATTTGGTATTGCATTTTTTAAATACGATTTATGTGTAAATTTTGTATATCCTGCCGTAAAAATGCAATTTTATAGTATAATTTAGTAATTTTTTTTCATATCAACTATATGTTGGTAATTCTTTTTTGAAGTAAGGGTAGACAAGCATTTCACCCTGAAAAAAGTGGAGGCTTAGGATTATAGCATATGGAATAATGTGATAAAAGGCATCACTTTGCACTTTTAAAACCCTAATTGTCTACCCTTTACTCTCCTTTTGTTTTCCTTTCTTCCCTCTTTTCCTCTCTTCTAATACCTTAAACCTTAACATCACCTTTTGTGCTAATTAACTAGATTAATGAGAGATTAGTACTATTTAGCTTCTAAGATATAGTTTACATTAGAAAATGGGGATAATGAGGAAGTATTAGAAGATGAGGAAGGCTGTCAAGTTCATTTAATCTCGTACAAAGATAAAACCTTGAATTTAAAGATTATCATTGAGAGTTTTATGAGCATTTAAACGCAAAAGTTGACTTTGGTACTTAGGTAGAGGTGGGTATATAAGTCGAGCTAACCTAGTTTGACCAGTAAGCTAAACAAGATGACTAGTTCTAGCTCATTGTTAATGGATCCATATGAACCACTGAGTTTTTAAAAATGATTTTTCTAATAAAAAGATGTAATGCTAGTATGTTCTATCCAACCTCAAACACAACTATTAATTTAGGTTATTGCACCTACTAAAGTAGCATAGAAAATATTAGGTCATATTCCTTGGAGAGCATTAGCATCTACCACACTTGCTTTTAATATATTATCTAGCCAAAGTAAAATTTAGCAAAGCATGTAAAACATGTATTTACAAGGAAAGCTAAAGTAAATCTTAGTTATGTACATTTTCTCAAGGAAAATTTAGAAAATAAGTTTGAAATGCAAGATAAAACCTAAGATTTGCTTTAATAAGTCCTTACCATGTGATTTAGTAAACAAACTCAATGAGTTCTTAGCTGGGTGTACTTATACTGTCAAATTCACTGGAGTATGTTAATGCCTCTCTCAAGTGTCAAGAACTTCTAAACTTAGGTCAAACTACTAAAATCTCTTCTTAAGCTATCAGCAAGCTAGATCTATATTAAGATTAAGAATCCTTTGATTAAAAACCTATTTCAATGAATTTAGAATCAAGTGACAAAAAGTTTTACCACTTTTATCTTAGATAATTATGAGCAACTTCATCAATAGCTTATATCTATTCAAAAAAACGATTTTTTAATCTATTCAGTTGAAATCATATATAAATCTATATGGTACACACACATAAATCGATGAAAATAATTTTAAGCTACTAAATACAAGTACTCAAATGATAACCAATTAAAAACACAGTTGCAATCATATAATCAGGTTTTTGATTCACAAACCCTAAGTTAAAACAATTATTTCTCCATGGGTTTTGACATTCAACATGAATCAAGAGAAATAATGTATAATAAAGAAGATATCACTTATGGGGCATGAACTCTTGTAGAAACAAACTTCAAATTAAATCAAATTCACCCAGAACACTTGAATCTATAGCAAAAGTAAGGTTTCTCTTACTAGAAATTCTCACACCTATTCTACATTAAAATTTGTTACAAAAATTGAAACACTATAATACAATACTATTATAACGTCTATGCTTGCTTATTTATATGCATCAAGCACAGAAATCATGAAGATTTCATTGCTAACATGATAGATTTGTTATAACAAACTTGCTAGAATGCCACACAAGCTTATTAGGGGTTAATTTGCGGATTGTTTCATGGCCATAGTTATTGGCTGCATAGGCATGTGTTCGACCTTCTTTACATCACGGCTTACAACTTGATTTGCAGGTATTAATCATAGGCTGTTTTAGGGTGATTGATGTTGTTTCTCACTTTTCCTTTTCTTTAATTGTCCTCAGTTGAAATCAAGGGTGCTCCGTTTAGATTATCATTTGCTATTCCTATTATTTTCACTCCAATTCTTGATTAAATCACTTTATTTTTCTTTTTTGTGTTCCATGGAGCTGAAAAACAACAAATAAACAATGATAACACAATTTTATGGAGAATTCATACAATAACTAATCAAATTAGAAACAAATTCCCATGAATTAAATAGAATGAAAATCACTTATCAGTTAAATGAGCCAAAATTTGTTAGTCAAGCTTGGTCTCCAAGCTAAACGGCCCAAAGTGAATTTAATTTTTTTTATTTTTGAATATTCTTTTATGTTAATTCGTGTGAAAATTGGAATATTTAAGTATTTTAAGCTTATATATATATATATATATATTATATCAATGGTTAATTTTATTGTTATATTAATTACTCATATAAAAAACAATAAAATAATTTATTAGATATCATATTACGTTTAAACCAATAACTATATACTTTTTTTTTACCGAACCAATAACTTTATACTTAAAAAAGAATGGTGTAATGCATATAGTATGTGTATCAATCTATCCTCGTTCATAACATAAAATAAATTATCACTAATATGTTATTATATTATTTTTTAACTTGAAATCTTAGTTGGTTTTTAATCTTTTACCCTTTTTACTTTTTACAACTTGGCCTATGCACTAGCTTGCCTTGGCCTATGGGCTAAAAAGGAAAGGTAAAAGTGGCCTATTTTTAAATGGAAAAAAAAGACCATAACTCATTTTTTTCAAATGCGTAAACTGATTAGTCTGCGAGCCATGGCTCGTATGGCTAGCTTTACTCTTTGTTAAATGTTTGGAGTACCTAAATTTTGGGTTTTGAAGAGCTCAATTGGATTTCTAACAAGAAAAAATTAGTAAAGGTCTAAGACAAAGTAATGTAGGCTCCTAAACTTGCCAATAGTGTTGAGATTCAATATAGGTATGGTTATTAGTTGTATTGTTAAAACCATACAAAGGGCTTGAACCAAACATACTAGGAAGTCAGAAGTCAATGGGTCAATAAAGAGTAAAAATGTAAAACATATTTTAATTATGAAAAACAAATGCATATAACAGCACTCAATTAAATTCATATTTGGATCAAATCTATTAATGAGCTATTAAATCCATACAAAGCATATATCTTAAAAAGAGAACAAACATAATATAATGATTATATCTTATAAATTTACAACACAGTATAGATTTATATTTAAGATTCTAGTGAGTTTTAGTTTTTTTTTATCCAAGTCGACTGGGTTTCGGTCCAACCACCTGGGTCCATCCCAATCTAAGCTGAATGTGTGGATCGACCTGCTATCATGCTAGTTCTAGTTGAACCGATCAAGTTGATCTACGTCTGACAACATTGGTTATTAGTCGTATAGGTGGAGTGTAAGTCTTACAAAATTAAGTTTGAGCTACCGGAAATTTCTTATTTGTTGATGGAGTTGGCGACTAATTAATTACAAGTATGAATTTGTGAAGGAAATAGAATGAGAGATGAATTATGATGCTAGTTGATGATTTGGAGTTAAAATTGATGAAAACAATATTGGTTATGTATATATAATGTGTTGCGTGATTTATATGGAGGAAGAACAAAGTGTATTTGTAGGGGGGTCATTTCATTAATTGGGCTTGATTTCTTAGGGAGACTTAACTTAGCAAGTTTGGAAAAAAGATCACTTGACCAGTTTATTTCGCTCTTAGCTTTATTTAGTTTTCTTACACGTAAAAAGTAGTTGTCAAAATTGGATAAATTACTTCAAAGATATCATCATATGGATGTAAGTTTACTTAAGGTAATAACATTTGAGCAGTTGAAGGAGGAATCAACGTTTGGGTGGTGAGTTCATTAAAAGTATCAACGTTTTCGATGATTAAAAAGAGGTATCAATGTTTGGCAAAGTGAGTTAAATAAGGTATCAATAATTGACCATTAATGGAAAATTAAAGAATTTTAATTGAAAATTAACCCAAACGTTAAAACCTCAAATGAACTCTACAAAACATCGATACCTTATTTGATGTACTTTAAAACATTTATACCTATTTTTAACTACTTAAAATATTGATACGTTAAATGAACTTGCTCCTAAATGATGATATCTTCTAGTATAATTTACCCTTTCAAAAATATCAAGGTTCATTTAAGCTTTGTTTCACTAAAATAAGGCTTATATGGATTGAAATAGGCCATAAGCATTTTTATATAAAATAAGAGCTATCTTAGAAAGCTTGTTGGACTTTTTTATATAATAAAATCCCTTGGGCTCTTCTCTAGCCCACCTCCAGACCTAGCTTACTACAAAAGAAAAAAAAGGTTTCAATTTCAACTGTTGGATCCTTATAATTGATCTAACAGTGATCTACAAAGCTTGATCTTGAGCATTCATCCATAAGCCATCTAAGAGCTAGCATTAGCCTACATCATCTATAAATAGGAGGTTTCTATTTTATTTGGAAACAATCTACGTATTGCTAAGATTGAAAATAGTATGGAAACTTTGCTAAAATGTCTCTAGAAAAGTTCAAAGCCTCTATTTAGTGAAGAATGAGTTAAGAATGATTGAGTCTACTTGATTTGATATTCTACTGCACTTGTGTGCTTGAGAAATCAAGTTTGCTTATTCCTCCTCCCATGCCTCTTCTTGAGACATCTGTGCATATCTCAGTATTTCAAGACTCCTCTTGAATTAACCAACATGCTCGTGGCACATGATTGACCAATTGCTAGGGGTGGGCACGGATCAATTTGGTTCGGTTTTCACTAAAATCAAACCAAAAGGTTCGTTTTTTTTTCTTCCTAAACCAAATTATTAAATAATGGTTTGAATCGGTTCAAATTATGGATTAAATCAAAATTCTAATAGAAAAAACTTAGTTATAATATTGTATATTTAGGCTGATATTCAAATATTGAAATCACACTATAAAGTTCATATTGTAAATCCCAACAAAATAATTTATAAATTTATCATACTTATAATCCACAATACCTTATAAAATCATTTAGTCACTAACATAGTACACTTACTAATTAATATATAGTAAAATATAATCTATAATCCTTTAAAAAATAATCCAATCAACTATCTACTAACAAATTTGGCCCCAAAAAATCATCTACCAATAAAAGTAATGTATGAATAGAAGCGATATACTAACAAAATATACAATGAAAAATTAATACATAATAAGATATATAACTAAATAATTAAATACATACTCCACAAAGCTCAAACAATTAATAAAAAATAACATAAAGTTACCAATGAAGGAATATACTTGGACAAAAAAATTAAAAAAGAAACAAGTTATTATTAACCAATATTCATCATATAATAAATACCATAATAAAATCATAAGAACATATATAATATTTAATAAATCATTATAACAAAATTTATAATTACAAATAAATATTTTTTATGTTTGTTTAAAACGGTTTGGTTTGGTTTTACGAATTGATTCGGTTTACCCTTTCAAACCAACTATAAATTTATGGATTGGTTTGGATTGAGAATTTTCTAAACCAAATTATTTAAAAAACCATATTTTCAATTTGGTTTTGTTTTGTTATGGATTGGGTTGGTTCAAACGGTTTTTTCGCCTACATCTATAGTAGGTGCAATAACCTCTACACCCTTCACCCCCTGCCCATCTCCCCGCAACCCAATATAGTATTAAATATGAAACTTTACTTAATTATGGGAAATTAGACATTTAGATTATGAATGATGAGGTTATTGATTAATAGGACTAACATATAGATGACTAGACGTGTCGCATTATTGTTACTTAACAAATTGTGTGAAGTTGTTGAAATTAGGTGAAAACCCTAATTTCAATGGGATAGTTTAAGGACCAAATTGAAGTTGGTTTTAGTAGGTTAAAAGGTAATGAATTAGAGAAAATCATCCCTTATGTAAAGAAAAGAGAAATTGTTAATTTTGGACCATGATTAGCCTACCTAGTGAATTGCGGAGTCTTGATTGTGGTGATTATAGTGGGTTGTTTTGAGTCATATGAAATGAGAATTTTATGAATTGATAATAATTCATGTGAAGAAAACAATAATTTACGCCTATGACCTATTATGAGGAATTATAAATTGTGATGAGTAATTGTCAAATTGATGAATGGAGAATAAATTGCTAATGGATTGTTGTATGGAGGAAATTAATTATCTAATATTAGATATGGATTTGGAGAAATGAAAAGTGAAATGATTGGTTGTATGAAAATTGGTAATAATATGGTCACAAATTACTGTACATTGGAACAACTAGTGAGATAACATTTGTATATGAAATTTGGTATATTGTGGTGATATATGACTAAGTGGATATGCCTAATAATTTGAGTGTATGTTGGTACCTTGTAGAGAGATTATGTTATTTTATGATGTAACATGTAAGAGGTGCATATATTGATGTTAATTGTCAAGTTACATTGACTTGGGATGTGCTTATTGGATGTGAAATTGGGAGTCTATTTAGATATAGAGTGATGTACAAAGGAGTTTGATTATCTATTTTCAAATATGCGTTTAGGAGCTATGGAAAAGTATAATGAAAATAATATGACAAATTGATGTGATAGTGTAATTTATCCTTGACTTAAAGGTTAATTAAGTCCAATTTATAGCTTTATTGAGATAATTTATAGTAGAATTGGTACTTAAGTATGATAAATATTCATTTCAGGTAAAATTAGAGCATATTGGAAACAATTAAAGGGATTTTGTAGAATTTCATAAAGACTGATTAATTGGAGGAAGATTTCCTGTGCGAGACAATGTACTCATTCATCCAAGTGTTGTGTCTCTTCACCAATTGATGCAATGGTTCATGTAGAAAAGATGCACTCATTCATCTAAGTGTTGTGTCTTTTCACCAATGGATGCAATGGTTCGGGATCAAGACACATACATTCATCCAAGTGTTGTACCTCTTCACCAAACAATGTGATGAATGAAAACAACACCATATCCATTCAAGAGGAGCAGATCAAGAGAATTATATATAGGTATAGATTAGAATACATGGGATGATTATTATGCAGAATTTTTATTCAAAAAGACTTATACAAAAACTCAAAAAAAAAAAAAAAAAAAGAGTGTTGAGATTGTAATAAAACCTCTCCCTCCTCATAGGAGGGAGAGGGTGAGTTTGTTAGTAATTATGTTTTCGTTTGTTGTATACAAGACTCTAGATCTACATCCAAATCCAATGAAGGAGTTTTGTATTTTTTC
>JAMXBD010004706.1:0-46600 GCA_024138025.1 Combretum micranthum | reverse complement strand
TGGCAACACTGTAAGTAAATATAAAAAATAACCAGAATTCGTGCACGTAGGGAAAAACCATGGTTGCACCTGGGATTGCACACTATCCACTCAGGCCAAGACAACCCATATCTGGGGGCTTGCCAATGCTTAACAATAAACACAGAGTGTTCTAATGGTTGAAGCACACTTGTATCTTAAGGTGTGTCATTATTTCAAAGAAAAGCATAGAAGGGTACACCCATGGGTCAGAACGTGTCCTCCTAGAAGATCCCCTACCCCTCCGGTTGTGTACTTAGGTCACATGTCTATTCGATCTCTGCTCGTAATCTTCATCCTTGTCTCACATACATCAATCAAATTGACAATCATAATATTACAAGCATACAAGAACTATAGTAGAACAAAACATTTTAACATTTTGCAACTAAGGTTTTAGAGTCCTTTAGCTCAAGCCCTAATTGGTCTTACTGGTTGATTCTTATCATACGATGTGATAAGAATGCAACAAAAAGCAAGAACATGGCCTCCTTGATTAGATAAGATTGCCCACATATGGCTCTTATCATGCAAGAGTAAGGAGCCCTAAGAGGACTAGTAGCCAAATAATCTTTATAAAATCTTGTATGCAAGGATAACTAAGATAACATTATCTTCTTATATCCATATCTTTTAAGTTAGTGTCATATCTTTTCTACTATAAGATTATCTGCTAACTTGAGTGCCATAATGTTTACACCATGCCACATTTGATGCCTCTTAATTTACATTCACTATTTATGCATGCTAACTCACACCATGGAAGCTAGGGGATTTATTAGGTTTAGCCTAGGAAAGAACTACAAAAAATATTACACCTACTTTTGGTGCTAACTATTTCAAGTGTGAATGCCACCATCTCTACCATTGTCTAGATAGTTAGCACCATTATATTGGTATTCCATTGTTTCAAGCTCAAATGTCACCATTTTTACTGTTGTTTAGAAAGTTGACGTCAATATCTTGACATCCATTGTTGCAAGCTCAAACTTCACTCGATGCCAATACATTGGCAACTTTTGTTTTAAGCATAAACATTACCCTTTACTAGTATCCAAGATCTTAATGCCCAACATTTCAATGTCTAAAACACCATAACCCCCATTGCTACAACATCAAAGGGCAAAAACTTTCCTAATAGGCCTCTCATGTTTACAATAACAATGATTACACATGTAACCCCATAAAAAACAAAAATACACGAGCTTTGTGTAGGTCACGCTGCATATAACAAATATAACCTTCTGATAATGCAACAACCACTTTAGTGTGTGGCAACTTTGAACCACCATGATCTCGATGACATACTTCATTTCAATTAACCTTAAGAAAGCAATGCTTGCATGCCAACCATTTCAACTCATAAGGAGTAAAATATCAAATTAATGCAACAGTTGGCAAAATGTTAGTATAGATGAGTTGAGGCCTAAGTGATGCTTACGTTTCATAATATGCCTAATGGCAACTCGACAAATGTGCCCATAAAACTTACCCATCTAAAGGTAACACCCACATAAATTTTATGTGGTAAATGAAGAAGAGCCAAACATGTCCTCCCTACACCAAAATAAGCCAAATCCCCCATGCCTCTACATGTAGAGGCCATATAATGCTCTAAAGCCTATAGCAGCTCCATCAACAAAATGAAGCACCTAACTAATCACAAGCTCTTTGACCAAACAAACCCAACATCACTCATAGCTTAAATCATAAACACTTCCATAAGAAGTTTGACATTTCTATAATATACGAGAGTGCTACAAATGTGGAGAACTTGTCTTGCTCTTCCTAAAAATAGAGTTTGCTAATGATAAGTTGATTTTACTCTATTCTTTTCATGCGAATTCGGGCTTATTTTGATAAGTTTTTAACTAAATTCCTATAAATATGGTGCTTTCAACATTAGATTGTTGTTTTTTCAGCTCCTTAAGTCAAAAAGAAGAAAAATCAAAGTGTTTTTAATCAGATTTAAAGCAAAAACAACAGCAAAAGTGAAAAACAGAACTATTGCTCATTGAATAATACTAATCGAGGCAAAAAAAATTAATCTGTCGCGCTCTGAATTTAGCCCTCGATGTGACCCTTAACACTTGTTATGAGGAGATCGAGCCAAACTTGAAGAAAGCTTCTATTATGCCTCAATGATGAGCTTTAAATCTGATCTGTGACAGTTATTGAAGTGAAGTACAGATCTTTGCCTGACTTGTGTCGCGCCTCAAATCATCAAAGTATTAAGCCCTTGAAGCACTCAATTTAGCCATTGATGGAAGAATGGAAAGAAATGACAATGTTTTACCAGCTAAAGTCGAGCGCTACTTTTAATGCAGCACTCGACTTACCCCTTGATGAGCGATTGTTTGAGCACTTGATATAGATGATGGTGTGGATAAAGAATTTGCATTCTGTTATAAAGAATCTTCCATATCAATAATCTTCATGATTTCTGTGCCATCGTCCTATAAATAAGTATGCATAGCATTGGAATAAGCACGATGTACAATGTACATAAAATAGAATAGTACTAACGTAGTGTAGTGAGAGAATTTTTGGAGCGAAAGAATTCTATTTCTTCTTGCTTTAGAAAATCTCAAAGTTTTCTGGGTAAAATCATTTTTAACCCATTGTTTGGAATTTTTGCTGTGCTGAATTGTAATATTCTTCAATTAATTTCATATTATTTCTTCATATCATGTTCGTAATTTCTAAATCCATAGAGAAATGACCTCCTACAGCTTGGGGTCTGTGAATCAAAATCCTAATTCATATGATTTCAAATGCGCTTTCAATATAATATTGACTGGGTGTTTGTAATTAGTAGCTTGATTTTAATTTAGCGGGTCTAATTGCATGGTACACGAGTTAGATTCATGTTTGCTTTCAACTGAATAAGTTGAGAGATTATTCTTTTGAATAGATCTTTGGCTACTAATGGAGTCCATCCTAAATATCTTGAGAGATGGCAGGTGAAGACTTCCCATCACTTATTTTGAAATTCATTGAGTTAGTTTTAAAAACAAAGGATTCTTAACTTTGTGCAGATTGATGCCGATGATAGCTTGAAAAGAGATTCTGGCAGTCTGGTTTAGATATAAAATTACTAATTTTGAGAGCGACTTTAGTTTACTTCAGTGAATCCGGCGGTGCAAATACTCCAATAAATAGCTCTCTCTCTCTGAGTTTTGTCTTAAGAAATCACATGATAAGGAGTAGGTGAAGCAAATCCTGGGCTGTCGTCTTGCATTGTTACAAATGATCCTTAAATTTTGCTTAAAGAACATTTGTGAATATTATTAACATTAACATAACTTTTGTTTTTATTATGATTTGCTGAATTTCTCTTTGGTTAGATAATAGATGAAATGTGAGTATAACATATGCCATCATTTTCCCTTGGGAATCGACTTACTTCTTTCTATACTACTTCGGAGGATGCGCTTGCCTTATTTTTGGTAATTGCTAACCGAAGTTGGACAAAACCAATTAGTTTTATAAATTTCGAAAGCTTTCACTTCTAGTTGCTCTTTTAAAATGGGCTTTTTTATCCATACACAGCTCAAACCACAATACCAAGCATTTATGGTGCCGTTGTAGGGGAAAATTGGTGTTAGATTCATTTACTTGAAGCCCAACAAGGCAATATCAGAAAACATTTCATTTATTAATAGCTGATGACATCTATGAATACTATGAATAATATGAATAATCTTTGTTTTTTATTTTTCTGTATATATGTTTACCTTGTTTACATAATCCTTTCTTTTTTTATATGTTCCATCGTTCTCGTTTGTTTTTGTATATATGCTAACCCCTTTTTTTTTTATGTATATATATCTGTTCTTTTTGTTGTGTTCTTTATGTTTGTAAACATTCCTGTGAATATCTATTTTTGTTTTTTGTACAGTTTATTCTTTAATTCATTAAATTCTTTTATTTTTTTATTCTTTATTCTCCCAAAGTATGTTGTTCATGTTGCTATTCTTTTGTCTAATTTTCTTTTAAAATAAAAATATAAGATTATGACTAGGAGTCACTCTTACAATTTGTTTTCGTTTAATTAGAGTCAAACATATAGGGAGAATTTCTCGATAAGTGAATAGTGAGACCCAAAGACTGTTCATAAACAACATGGCTACTAGACGCTAACCAAGATAATGACAATAGAGGAGAAATACAAGAATAAGTAGACCTTGCTAGAATAGCCTAACTAAGAACCATGTTAGAGTATTGTAGACCAAATTTGGATGGAGCCAATGCAAGCATTGTGAGGCCAAAGGTTACTGCAAATAATTTTGAGATAAATCCCAACGTAGTACATATGGTGCAACAATATGTGCAATTTGATGGGCTACAAGATGAAGATCCTAACACACATTTACAGTAATTCCTTGAAATTTGTGATACATTTAAGATCAATGGTACTTCGGCTGATGCAATTAGGTTAAGGTTGTTTCAATTTTCTTGAGAGTAAATGTGAAAAAAGGGTTAAATGGTTTGCCCAAGAATTCCATAACTACATGGCAACAGATGGCTGATCAATTTATGAGGAAGTATTTTCCGCCATCTAAGACCGCAAAACTTAGAGCTAACATTGCCTCTTTCTACTAGCTTGATTGTAGGGCCCTTTATGAATCCTTTGATAGATGGAAGGAATTATTAGATCGTTGTCCCCATCATAAACTAGCGGAGTGGACTCGAGTCCAGAATTATAATGGACTTAACTATGGGGCTAGGCAATTGATTGATCCAGCAGCAGAGGGAGCCTAAATAATAAGTCTCCTGAAGAGTGTTTGAATCTATTTGAGGATATGGTGAATAACCATTATCAATGGTCCTCTATTAGAGCGAGGAAAGAAAAATATGGAGAAATGTTTGAGTTAGATGTAGTGACTAATTTCACCTCCAAGATAGAGACACTAAGTAAAAAAGTTAAGAGTATGACTGTGGCAAATGGCCAAGTGAGTATGAATGATTCTGGATTTAGACCAAATATTAAGGGAATGACCCATATAGCCAAACCTATAACCCAGCTCGAGAAATCACCCAAATTTTAAGTGGAATAATAACAATTTTCCTCGATCTGTTAGAAACCCACAAAATTTTCAAAGACAGCAACGTTAAGGTCAGGGTTAGGGTTAGGGTCAAGGGTCAAATAGTTCTAAAAAAGGTTCTTTGGAAGATTTGATTTCTCAATTTATCAAAGCTTCTGAGAACATGCAGTAAGGAATTGATGCTACCTTGAGGAACCACACAACTTCCATCCATAATTTGGAGACTCAGTTAGGCCAGATTTCTAAACTTCTTTTAGAGAGACCCCAGGATTCACTGCCACCGAATACTGAGGCTAACCCGAGAGAGCAGTCAAAGCCATGAAGAAGATGACTCTTAGGATGATTATCCTACATTCCTGTTTGTTTGAAAGATAATTTGTTTTTTATGAGAATTGTAAGATTTGAATTTTGTTGTTTTAAAAGACCTTGATTAAAGTTTGATTGGAAAGTTTGATGACAGGACGATTGTTGTCTTTAGAGGGATTTTGTTGAGTTATTTTTGTTGATTATATGACTTTGGTCCAGGTTTTAAAACTTGTTTTGAATGAATTCTGTTGATATTTGAAGTTCATGGATATATTTCTTTGAATAAATGATAGGGATGATGATTAATTTGTGAAATGATCTATAGATTTTTAGTTTTTTTGGAAAGTTTTGCAGGTGATAAGTTTGGCCAAAAGCAAATGCTACGACATGAAAAACATTAGAAATTCTTTGTCGATCCTTGAGTCGAGCCCTCAACTTAGGCCATAACGCTTTTTATTCTTTTTGCAGGATTAAAATAATGGCTCAAATTTAGGCATCGATTCTTATATTTGTTAATTCTTTTAAATAAGTCGCAACTTGTATTTAAGTCGCTATTCTTTATTTCTTTTATTCTTTTGTTAATAAATGAGCTTTGACTTAATTGTCGAGCCCAAAAGTTTTCGCTTGACGCATTTATATATAAAAAGCTAAAAACTATTCATTCCCTCTTTTATTACTACATTCAAAAGGTTTTCGAACCCGATGGAGCAAACTAGTACCTTCGACATCCTCGCATCACAAAAATCACTTGCTTTTATCATTTTAAGCATCAACATACTAAGGTAAGCTCTATTCTTTACTTGTTCTTCATTTTCACTGTTTTATTGAAGCATGAATAACAAATTTAGTCTGTGCACTTTGGGGTTTCGATATGTATATGATTTTTCGTATTTGTTGGGTCCGATGGAAAGAAACCAATTTGATGATTAATATGAGTTTGTATAGCTGCTTTAATAACTTTTATAAGCTAAAGTTTCGAGTAATTAGTCATAAACTTCGTTCTGGTTTTTGAAATTTATTGAAGTTCTTTATAGATCTAGTTTGTTTTAGATTACTTGAAAAATACATTGAAAGCAATAAAAATACAATCAAGACAAAAATGTGATGGATGTTTGTAAAAAAAATTTTTAAACCAATTTTACCCTAAGGATATGTTTTCGCAAAATTTAAGGCAAAATTCTACTTATTTTTGGGCTTTAAATAAAGTTACTTATGTTATCTGTATTCTTTTGTGAAAATGACACTTAAAAGAGCATAAACCCAATCAGAGAAACAATATAAAAAGGCTAGACATGAGTCTAAGTCATTAGAACGAGTAAGTACTTCCCCTCATACTCCTGTGGGTTTGTCTATTGAAGATAGACAAAGATATAACATGTATTTAGTTCATAAGAAGATTGTTGAGAATGCAGTTGTAAATTAGGATTTGCTGAGAAGCTATGGAACGGAGAATGATTTTAGGAAATATTTGAAGACTATACCTGGTAGAGGGTATTTGAAATAAAAAGAAGCTTTCAAAGAAGTAATAATGGCTTTCATGGCTAGTTATAGGATTGGAAGTGATGAACCAAGTGTGGATAGTTTGGTTGAATTTTATGCATTTTGGGAGTATAGGCAAGTGTCTATGAGGCAATGCATCTCTACCATGGGCTTATACGATGATAAAGAATTTCTTTATGAACCAGAATTTAAGGAGTTTCCAGTTGAGATATAAAAGGAAGAAGTGAGGCAGCATGTTGCTGAAGAAATTGAAGGAACTTTTACTCCTTCAAGGATTATTGGTTCTGAGTTCAGAAGCTTAAGCACAAGAATGCTCCATTACCTATTTATTATAAACATTTTCTCTAAAGTAGAGGGAGCATCTACAGTAACAGAGGTAGAACTATACCGTCTTGCTAGCATGATGAGAGGGAAAAGAATGAATGTTGGCTTAATCGTTGCTTAGAGAATCAAGTATCAAGCCAGTTTACAGTGCAAGGGAATTTTCCTTGGTGGGTTGATTATGAGAATCCTAAAGAATCTGCAAATTTGGCCAGAGAATGGGCCCACAAACTTAGTGTGTAGTTATGGGGAACTTTATAAGAGATTATTCAGAGATTGGGGCTAAATGAAGTAGGAGCTCAACCTACTACTGTACCAGTAGTGACAAGTACAAATGTGATAGATTAGAGCCCTGCCTTAACAGTTCATGAGCCATCATTTTTACCCCTAAAGCCACAATGGAGTGGCCACAAGCTGTAACTATGCCACTCGAATAGAAGGCCACACAACCATTTATAGTTTGCCTTAACAAAATTGAGGAAGAAGTGAAAGGCATGGGGAAGAACCTAGCTGCCTTCATGAAAGAAACAAAGGAGGACATGGGTGACCTAAAGAGAACCATGCTCCAAATTGTTGACCTACTTACTCAAGGTCATCATCCTCAAAATCCGAAACACCCTCACCAGAACCAATTTTGGTAGAGTCACATCTTGATGACAACGACAATGATGCTGGACCACCTTCATCACTCCTACAAACACATCCTTCTACAAACACTTTACCATCTCTCATATATACACCACCCCATACATACTCTCCATCCTAACCACAAACAGAACCTCAACTACCACAATTGGCTAAGTCTCCTGCTCACCATGTTTGTGAGGATAATGAAGCCATTTCTCAAACCATATACACAGAATCACACCCAATTCATTCCCCACAACTATCCATGTTGGAGCCTACGCCAACAACAACCTTAGCTCTAGTTCATATCCTCCTCAAGTCCTTCAACAGGAAAGCCAATAAGCCTACATCAAAGAGGAGGAAGATGATTCTGCCACATGATCTAGATGAGGATTATGATCTTCGACAAGCTGTTGAAACTAATGAAACAGTAGCAGCAGCAGAAGAGTAAGAAGAGCAAGCACAATGTAAGCCCCCAAAAATTCCAGTAAATAATTCCAAAATAAACATCGAAAATAAACTCTAAAAATGACTCCAAATTAAAATCGAACTTTGACTAGCCTTAAATCACGAATGAATCTAGAAATTTCTTAATCTTGAGAAAATAAAAATCCTTAAAAATAAAATAAGAACTCAACGGTCTTCAAATTCAAAACCACTATGTACGATAAATTCCATACTTAACTGACTTGTAAAATCGGGTAATATAGAACCCAAAAACAAATTATTAAAAAGTAAATAACGGATTAACCTTCGGAAATAAAACCCAATTCAAGAATTCCGAAAACGTTAAGAGATATTAAATACTTAAAAAAATAAAATTTAAAATAAATTTCTCAAACTAAATGTGTTGTATAAACATAAGCCCTCAGTTTCCAAATTGGCAAAAATTTAAACCGAAAAATCACCTGGGAACCTTAAGTGGAATATAGTAGTTTAAGTTCGGCAATCGCACAGTCTTAATTCTATAGGCCAAGGTGTAGTTTAAGTGTGTAGAGTAGCTCGTAGTAATATAAGGTCGCTTAAAAATATCAGATCGATAAATTTTTGACCTATTTCGAACCCATTTGGATACAGACTTTGAAAAGCGTGTTCGAAGCTCAAGATATAAAAATATACCATTAATACCGTTAGACTCGTATTTTCATAAGGATTTCTAAAATATCAGTTTTATAAATTTTCGATAACTAGAATTATTTGATATTGCGATTATAGTCGTATTTCTTTACTATCGATAATTAACTTGTCTTTTTGCACTATTCAATATTTTTCATTACACAATTTTATTATTCTTATAAACCTTATATTTTTAAATAAATTTTTTATATATAGAAAATTCCGTTTTTCCAAAATTTAGTTCGTTTCGGTTTTTACGGGATCAGTTTTATTTAAGACCCTATACTAAAAATAAAATAAATTAATTTAATAATTAAAAAATATTTGAAAAATATTTTATTTTGAAAAATAATTTTTTAGAATTTTTCGGATTATAAAATATCATTTATAGCTCATATTACGTATTTTGATCATACCGGTAACTTTTTGATAATTAAAATAAATAATTAATTATATTATTTTAATTATGAAAAATCTACTACAAAGTTTTGGAATGCATTTTCTATTTTTTTTGTTATTTTTATTTTATTTATTAAGAAAGTACTCTTACAAATTCATACCTTTATGTATACTTTCACACATCACTTCTTTTTACTTCAATCTTTTACACTTCATATATCACTTCTTGGTAGATTTTTGACTTTTTTTGCTGCCTTTGTCCTTTGAAATTCTCCAAAAATTGATTAAAGTAAAGCTATTTCAATCCTTCTTTAAGAAGCCACACATACCATTAATTACATATTACAATTTCAAGTTAAAAACAATTAGATCTCTCTCTCTCCCCTCTTCAAATTCACGTCTTCTATAGTACTTTATTGGCTGCCCATTTCTTTTTTTTTTTTTTTACTTCATTAAAGTGTCTTAAAACTCCTTCTACCTCTTCTCTCTCTTTCACTCATTTACACCTTCAAACCTTTACCATTCCTTACACTTTTCTCTCTTTCTCCTTTCTTTTGTTCTTGTTCTTGCAAGAACACTTGCTGCCCCTATTCCATAAATGACCTCCCACACATATTTTTTCAAGATCCTTTGATAAAATTCTTGTCCAAAGCTATAAAGGATATAAGTAAAGTATAGTGAGAATTTCATGCATCAAATGACATTCCATAAGCTTAAAAGCTAAGGATGATGATGCCAAAATGAAACATTCCTCTTATCTATGATTATTCTCTTGTAATATTATTATTTTCTTGCTAGAAGTAGTTATATTTTATCGATTTATCTTTTTTGTAGCTTTGATTATGTTTATGTTTAGATCTATGAGTTTATAGTTCACTACCATGAATTTCTTTTATATTTATTTTCATAGAAAGTGTAGATCTTGGTTTTGAACTCAAACAAAAATGGTAAAATTCATATCTAGGCAAGACTCATTTTTAAAAAGCACTTTCCATGTGTCAAAATGAAATTTTTACTTGAGATAATGAAGGCTTAGTGAATATGTATCATCAAGACTTCATTTTATATGGTTGAAAGGTGATTTTCAAAGATCATTTTTCAAAACAAAATTCTATTTTCGGATCTAGACAAAGGCATAACTTAAAAGCATGTTTTTCAACTCAAAAATGAAGTTTTTATTTAAGATATGGAAGGCTCTTAAGATAGGATATGTAAGGGATGAATTTTCATGATTTTAGATGGATTTTATCAAAAGATATGTCCAAAAATAAATTTTGTATATTCGGATATCAACCAAGACTAATTTGAAAACCCATTTTTCAACACAAAAATGAAGGATTTGTTTAAAAAATGAAAGGCTTATGGAATATGTATCAATAGGAGATTTTTTTTTATAAGTAAATGGTAGATCTACTAATAGAGATTCTCAAAATAGGAAGAGATTACAAAATATAAAATTTGAGTTTTATCCTAACTTTGTGAAATTCGGATCGTTTCAAGACCATGCATTAAAAGCCCTTTTATCAACTCCAAAACTTGTGTTTTATATGAAAAATGAAGAGTATGTCATAGATATCATCAAGTAAAGATTTTATAAGTTAAGATGGGATTTGCTAAGAAAAATATGTAGAACAAGGAGTAGAAATGAAGTTGGAAAATTTGAGTTGCTAGTCAACTTAAGAAATAGTAATTTTGGAGTAAGGTCATGAAAATACCTATTTTCCAAACTCAAAGTGAAAGTTTTATCTAAGAAATGAAGTCTTAAGAATAAGTATAATAGAGCCTTAAATTTTAATGTATTAAACAAGTTTTCTCAAAAGAAATCACTCAAAAAAATTTTTACAAAATTCAGATTTGGGATGAACCATATTTAAAAACATGTTTACAAATTGTAAAATGGAAATTTTTGTTGGAAAATAAAAGCCTTAAGGAATATACATAATAAAGGCTTAATTTTAACAAGAATAAATATATTTCATCAAGGAATTTTTCTAAAAACAAGTGGGGATTGTCAAGAATACAAGACTAGCCTTTCTATGTTGATTTTTCATAAAGTCTTACAAGGAAAAAGTTTTCTAAAAATTTCTTTTATTAAATATTATCAAGAACATGTACATATATATCTCATGGCATATCATTTATGTTAGTAACTTGCTCATATTGCATGTATGCTTGCTTTGGATAGTAGAAACTTCATGAACTTTCACAAAATCAATTTTCTAAATGGTTTTGCTACTGATCTGAAGATAAGATTTTTTGAAGATTAAAAGTTTTCAAAACTTGAAAATATATTATAATTAGATAGATCTTTCGAAGTAGATAGAAATCGATATATGATTTGCTAAATTCCGAGTTAAAACGACCAAGTTATGGCGTATTAAGTTGGAATTCGCTTAGGACGAGAATTACGAATTTGATTGTTTGTATGAGATAGGATGGATTAGTTTTGAGTTGAAATACTTATTAGGTATTTCTTCCTTTTTAGGTGACCCGAAATTACGATTCCTTACAACCGGATTACTTTTACTAAGAGACCGGTGATCCAATGGCCGAGTGAGTATTACTTCGATTCCATTTATTGTATGTGATTAATGATAGTTGCACTAGATATTTGGTAAAGATAAAATTGATATGCATGATGGGGATGAATGGGAACTATGTATGGTTGTTGTTGATATGAGAAATGGAATATAAGAATATCGAAGCCGGTGATTAACTATTGTCTGTATAGATGAATTACAATTGACTGTCTGCGATTATTGATTTATCACTTAAAGAATTGGTATAATTGATTATTCGGAATTGAAAATAAATATAGACTCATTCATATCATAAATAGGGATGGAGCATTAGCATTGTTCGTTGTCCGTGATCCTAAACGGTGTAAAGTCAGTTAATCGTGATCTATAAATGAATTAATGAGTTGGTTAATCATGATCCACAAACAAATTTATAAGTAGGTTGACCATGATCCTAAACGGCATATTGAGTAGTACCGCAGTATTCGTTAATCTGCTAACCAGAGATGGAGGGCATAAGTCCATCCACATATGATTTCTGGCTGGTCATATGTTTTGATTCCATATGTTTGATGCATATCACTTGTCTGACTAATCACTTGTTTGTATGATGTGTTATAAATGTGATCTTAGAAGTTCTCACTCACTAAGCTAGTGTAGCTTATACTCCAATAGATGTTTGATTATACAGGTTAACTCAAGAATGCTACGTGGGACTGAGATGTCTAGAGCCGAGTATGACCTTGGGATTCCGGCAGGAAGTAAGAATACTTGAAGATATTAGCTAGGTTTTGTGAATTGCTTTGTAATAGTTTTATGTAGTGAAATCTTGATGAATTGTACTTAAAGTATAGTGAATTATATTTCCTTTACTGTTACTCAAGTTGTATCAATATAAAATGTATCACTCCAATGTATCTCCTCCATGTGTTAGACGCCTTGTACATAGTATGAAAGCCTTCGCATGACTGAGGTGGTCATTCCTAAGTTTTAATATTATGTAGCGGAATGCTACGTTTAGGATACCCTTTGGGGTGTGACAGTTTAGTTGGTATCAGAGTGACAAGGTTTTGGGAATTATGTGGGAAGACTTTAGGAGAATAAAATGTTAAGATACAATCTTAGGAATCGATAGGTGAGTGTTAGATAACTTTAAGTAAAGAAAAAACTAGATTTAACTCTATGACCCTTAAGGTACGAATTTCGATTATTAATGATTTGAATTCCATCTTGGAACTTTTGGGAAAACATATAAACAACATATAAGAAAGGAAGATTGAAAATATTTGAGGGGACGATCGAATACATTCTAGCAACTGCAAAATACAAGAATAAGTGACCTTCCGACTCTTGGTTCAAGCCAATAATAGAAATGATAGATTACCCCTTTGACCTATAAGACCACTAGGTGGGAAGGATTAACCGAGTGCTTTCACCTTTTTCTAAATAACAAGTTTAAAGAAAATAAAAAGTTATAACTCTTTTTCTAAACCATAAGCAACTTGTGTGTAGTATAATTAGGCTAACATGACCGTTTCGTCTTGTTTCTAGGAGACTTCCTGAAGAGAACATGCAACAAGTCATAGACCTTCTAGGCTGTTTGGTGGATGTACAAAAATTCCTCTTGCAAAAAGTGCTTATTAGAAATGTGCCGGTTCAGGTGGAAGGACCCCACCAAGTGACAATGCAAGGAATTAAGACTCCTTCTTCTATGGCTAGTTCAAGCTCCAAAGTCAGGAGGTCTAAGACAACTAGCCTATCTGTTAAGAATGAACCTTTTAAGAGGCGTCAATCCATTGTTGGAAGTGCAAGGAAGGTCATTATCTAAAACAGTGCCCACAGCTGAAGGCAAAGTGTCACCTCTGTGGCAATCCTGGGCATAAGATTATGGAATGTCCAAGGAAGAAAACCCTAAAGTGCTTCGTCTGCAAACAGTCGAGACACTGAGCGAGTAGATGCCCTAAAAAGAATTAACAAGTGGATAGCTGCTCTTGTTTGGAAGAAGTCATCTCCTAGAAATAGCAATAGATCTCTCGTTGAGCGTTAGGAGCAAATAACTTTTTGAGTAAAAAGAACAAACATGCTTTGAAAATGTAAACCAATGTTATGGTTTATCATCTAGTTTGTGAATTGACTCCAATGTATGTTTTGCATCCTTTCTTTGAGCTTTTGTAAAGGAAGACTTACATCTTCTTTTAATTTCATGTATTTTGTTTTGAATATTATGAAGTTCCTCTTATTGATTTTGATTCAGTGGAATTTCAATATTTCTTATGTATGTTTTTATTTCCGTATTTCTGTGTTCTATATTTCTGATAAGTTTCTTTAAGTCCCTTTGAACAGCTAAGACGTGATAAAAGATTTAGAATTTTTGCCTGAGCTTAATAAAATAGTAGGAGACATATCTAACCACAACAAGAACCCATCATGATTCCTTTAAGACCCGAGAACCGAACGATACCTGTACCACCTAAACAAGAGGGAGATGCTTCAATCGAGTTTGAACAGCTTACTAGACAGATAAGAAATTACATGCAACAGACTCAAGCCAGTTCAACATCTATACCTATAAGACATATGCAAGAAACGACGCAAGACGAGCCACCATCGCCTCTTACCATGCTTCATAAAGTGTAACCAGTATTTCAACGGAGCTTTTGGGAAACCAGATGTGGCAGAGGATTGGTTAACGCACATTGAGAGGTCCTTTAATGCTTTTGAGGTACCACAACACTTGAGAGTCAATTATGAGACCTATATGCTATGCTTACATGCTTGAGTATGGTAGGAGTCTAAGGAAAGAGAGTTAATGCCCCCAGTTACATGGGATATATTTAAATATGAATTTTTGGATAAATATTTCCTTAGGAGCTTAAGAGTCCAGTACAGTGCAGATTTCCTCAATATCTCATAAGGAGATCGTAGTGTGGAACAGTATGAAACCGAGTTCAATAGATTGTTGCAATACGCTCTGAAATCATATAAACAAAGTGAAGAACTTAAAAGACAAGTGTTTCTGAATGGTTTAAAAGAAGATCTTCGGACTCGATTGGAGCGATTTGATATCAGGAGTTACCAAGGATTGCTACAAAAAGCACGGATAGTAGAAAATGCCCAAAGGAGGAGGCAAGAAAGAAATAACAAGGAAATGGAGTTTATGTTGCAATGACCCCACGTCGAAAAGTTAGAACACTTCACTTAGATGATGATCCAAACAGGAAAGAAGACACAATATTGGATAAGATACAATGTTGGAAATGTAAGAGAAAGCATTACCCTATACATTGTCCACAACTTCAATTCAAGTGTTACCTCTGTGGGGACCCTGGTCACAAAGTTGAGAAGTGTCCAAAAAAATAATAAATAAAAGACGACCACCGCATGCTTTCTTTGCACAAAAATGGGACATTTGGCTAAAACATGCCCTGAACGGGATAACCTACATGTTGCATCACTGAATCTATCAAGGAAGAAGAGGAAGAGATATAATAGGAATAAAAGCAACAAAGGAAATAGGAATCAAAGTTCTTCAGGAAATCTTCATCCAAATCTCGTCTACAACCCTTACCCGTGTTAAAGTACGGAGAAGCTAGTGATGAGGACCTGAGTCCATTGCCATGGAAGGAAGTGAGGATCAAAATGCAACTCGGTACCAGGTTAGCGCCATACCCTTAGACTACCGCATATTCTTGCCTACCAATAAAATCAAGGAGATAGGTTGTTAGAAAAACCCTTAGATTAAATAGCTAGACTAAGAATAGAAAGCTCGAGACTATTAAAAGCTAGTATGAGCCAATGATGGAAACTAAAACAAAACTCGATTAATGTAACAAACTTCAAGACACCCCTCATATAACTTCTTGTAAATGAAGAACTTTGAAAGATCGAAAATCTATGATGACCGTTACATAAAAGTTAAAACTTCAGTAATCAAATCTCAATTACCAAACTCCATAAGAACTTCATAAGTAATAATTATACAATAAAGCAATGAGATCTCTTGATTTCAACCCCATCAAGATGATCACGATGATAAGAGTTTAAAACAATGATGACTTTAATTTTTAAAGAAACATGGATCTCAAAGCACAATATCGTATATACAGCTACATAAGAATGGAGAAGTGAATCCACAACCTTCGTTGGTCAAAGTAATCGAGTCATGTAAGGTCGTGTTGTCGTGAGTCGTCTGGTGTCGGTCGAGTCGAGTTGTCTGTGGTCTTGAGTCAAGTCCGTGTCGTTTTCTAAAAGAGTCATGTAAGTGAAGGTTGGAATCGCTAAGCCAAATCTTATTAATTTGTATGTGCTATATTTCCTAAGATATCTATCATACAAAATTTAGAAATGATACAAACCAAAGCATAAACTGATGCTAGAAATATAACTCGAAATTCACAATCTTTTCTCAATAAATGATACACATGTAACAAGTTTTGCAGACAAAACTTTCTTTAAGGTGGGGAGGATGTAAGCCCTGGAAAATTCTAGTAAATAATTTCAAAATAAACATAAAAAATAAACTCTAAAAATGACTCCAAATTAAAACTGAACTTTGACTAGCCTTAAATCACGAACGAATCTAGAAATTTTTTAATCTTGAGAAAATGAAAATCCTTAAAAATAAAGTAAGAACTCAACAGTCTTCAAATTCAAAACCACTACGTACGACAAATTCCATACTTAACTCTGACTTGTAAAATCGGGTAATATAAAACCCAAAAACAAATTATTAAAAAGTAAATAACGATTAACCTTCGGAAATAAAACCCAATTCAAGAATTTCGAAAACGTTGAGAGATATTAAATACTTACAAGAATAAAATTTAAAATAAATTTCTCAAACTAAATGTGTTGTATAAACATAAACCTTCAATTTTCAAATTGGTAAAGATCTAAACCGGAAAAATCACCTGGGAACCTTAAGTGGAATATAGTAGTTTAGTCAGGCAATCTCGTGCTCTTAGCCCTAAAGGCTAAGGTGTAGTTTAAGTGTGTAGAGTATATCGTAGTAATATAAGGTTGCTTAAAAATATTAGATTGGTAAATTTTTGACCTATTTCAAACCCGTTCGGATACAGACTTTGAAAAGCGTGTTCCGGGGCTCGTGATATAAAAAATATACCATTAATACCGTTAGACTCACATTTTCATAAGAATTTCAAAAATATCAGTTTTATAATTTTTCAATAACTAGAAATATCTGATTTTTGCTATTATAGTATTTTTTTACTACCGGTAATTAGCTAGTCTTTTGCACTATTCTCTACTATTCATTATACAATTTTATTGCTCGTGTAAACCCTTATTTTTTTATAAATATTTTATATCATAGAAAATTCTGTTTTTCCAAAATTTAGTTCGTTTTTTGTTTTTACGGGATCAATTTTCATTTAAGACCCTATACTAAAAATAAAATAAATTAATTTAATAATTGAAAAATATTGTTATTTTCATAAAATAATTTTTTAGAATTTTTAGGGTTATAAAAATATTAATTATAGCTTATATTCGCGTATTTTGATAATACCGGTAACTTATTTAATAATTCACTAAAATAAATAAGTATATTATCTTATTTTGATTATGAAAATTCTGCAACAAAATTTGGAATTCTTTTTCTTTTTTTCTTATTTTTATTTTATTTATGAAGAAAGTACTCTTACAAATCCATACCTTTAATACACCTTTCACACATCACTTCTTTTTCACTTCAATCTTTCTACACTTCACTCATCACTTCATGGCAGATTTTTGACCTTCTTTTGGTTACCTTTTGTCTTTTGAAACAATCCAAATTAATTAAAATAACCATATTTCAATCCTTCTTCAAAAAGCTACACATACCATTAATTACACATTACAATTTCAAGTTAAAAGCAAACTAAATTTCCCTCCCTCTCTCTTCTAATAATTCACGCCATCTTTGGGAAGTTATTGGCTGCCATTTATTTATTTTTTACTTCATTTAAAGTGTCTTTAAATCCTTCTATCTTTCTCTCTTATTCACACATTAACCCTTTATCATTCTTGCAACTTTTCCTCTCTATTTTTCTCTCTTTCTTTCTTCATTTGTTCTTGTTCTTACAAGAACACTTGTTGCCCCTATTCTTTATTGGAGCTCCCACACATATTTCTTCAAGATTCTTTGGTAAAACCCTTATTCCAAGCTTCCATAGTTGATGTAGGTTGAGTATAGTGAGAGTTTCATGCATCAAAGGACCTTCCATAAGCTTAAAAGCTAAGGATGGTGATGCCAAAATGAAACACTCATTTTACTTATTATTATTCCCTTGTATTATTATTATTATTATTATTATTATTATTTTCTTGCTAAAAGTAGTTATATTTTGTAGATCTAACTTTTATGTAGCTTTAATTATGTTTAAGTTTAGATCTATGAGTTTATATTTACTACCATGGATTTCTTTTATATTTATATTCATATTAAGCGTAGATCTTGGTTTTGAACTCAAATAAAAATGGTGAAATTCGTATCTAGGTAAGACCCATTTTTAAAAAACCATTTTCCAAGTGTCAAAATGGAAATGGAAGTTTTACTTGAAAAATGGAGGCTTAATGGGTATATATCATCAAGACTTCATTTTATATGGTTCAAAGGTGATTTTCAAAGATTATTTTTCAAAACAAAATTCTATTTTCGGATCTAGACAAAGACATAACTTAAAAACATGTTTTCCAACTCAAAAATAAAGATTTTATTCAAGATATGGAAGGCTTTTAAGATAGGATATGTAAGGGATGAATTTTCATAAGTTTAGATGGATTTTATCAAAAGATATGTCCAAAAACAAATTTATAAATTCGATCTCAACTAAGACCAATTTTAAAAACCCATTTTTCAACACCAAAATGAAGGATTTGTTTAAAAAATGAAAGGCTTATGGAATAGGTTCAATAGAAGATGTTTTTGATAAGTAAATGGTAGTTCTAATAGAGATTCTTAAAATAGGAAGAGGTTACAAAGTACAAAATTTGAGTTTATTCTAACTTTGTGAAATTCGGATGGTTTCAGACCATGCCTTAAAAACCCTTTTATCACTCCAAAAACTTGGTTTTATATGAAAAATGAAGAGTATAGGTCATAGATATCATCAAGTAATGATTTTTATAAGTTGAGATGGGATTTGCTAAGAAAAATATGTAGAACAAGGAGTAGAAATAAAGTAGAAAATTTGAGTTATTGTCATTTTAAGAAATTCGTAATAATAGAGTAATAGTATGAAAACCCCTATTTTTCAAACTCAAAATGAAAGTTTTATTAAAGAAATGAAGTCCTTAGTGACTAGATATGTTTGAGCCTTAATTTTCTAAGTATCAAATGAATTTACTTGAAGGAATCACCACAAAAAATTTTTACAAATTCGGATTTTTGGATGAACCATATTTAAAAACATGTTTACAAAGTATAAAATAGAAAATTTTATTGAAAATCAAAGGCCTTAGGGAATATACATAATGAAGGCTTAATTTTAATAAGAATAAATATATTTTATCAAGGAATTTTTCTAAAAACAAGTGGGGGATTGTCAAGAATACAAGACTAGCCTTTCTATGTTGATTTTTTCATAAAGTCTTACAAAGAAAAAGTTTTTTAAAAATTTCTTTTATTCAATATCATCCAGAACATGTATATATATATCTCATGACATATCATTTATGATAGTAACTTGTTCATATTGCATGAATACTTGCTTTGGATAGTAGAAACTTCATGAACTTTCACAAAATCAATTTTTCCATTTGGTTTTCGCTCCTGATCTGATCTGATAAGATCTGTTTGAAGCTTAAAACATTTTCAAAACTTGAAAATAATATTATAATTAGATATATCTTTCGAAATTAGATAGAAATTGATATATAATTTGCTAAATTCTGAGTTAAAAACGCCCAAGCTATGGCCGTTTTAAGTTGGAATTCCTGCGTAGACGAGAATTACGAATTTGACAGTTTGTATAGATAGAGTGGATTAGTTTTGAGTGAAATACTCATTTCGGTATTTCTTTCCTTAGGTGTCTTTGCTTTCGAGGATTCGTTGCCACTCGACTATTACGATTAAAAGACTGGAGTCCAATGGACATGTGAGTTTTCCTCTTATTTTGTCACCTTGCTTGTGTTGTAGCTAGTTGTATTAGAATTAGGAAAAGATAAAATTGTGATGAGTTGTGATCTAATCTTGGTTGAATGAATGATAAGTATATCGAGTGAGACTTGTTGTAAAATCATTGTATGAGCTAGCATAGACTTGAATTGTCTGAAATTCTCTATGATCGCTCTTAACCTACATAATTAACATGCCACGATTATATGAATAAAGTGGACATGCATATCATGTACTGAGTTACATTGCATTAGCAAGTATACCTTTGTTGGGACAAAAGTATATTAGCGAAGGCATGGAAGCCTGTGTTAACATTAAATGCGAAATCGCTTAAGTTAACGAAAGTGGGGTGGGCACTTGAAACTACCACATAAAACAACAGATGTTGTAAAACTAAGCGAAAAGATCGGGATTATGGTTGCATGACTTATGGACCACCCCACTCAAGATTGGAATTATAGTTGCATGACTTATGGACCACCTTAACCCTAGATTCGGAGGGGTAAATCCGTTTGTTTATGGGTTTCGGTTACTCATACATAATTGTCTGCTTATGTGTTTGTTCATGCATAACATATGGATGATTTATAACTTACTTATTATGGTACGAAATTAAGAGAACTCTCACTAAGCTAATGTAACTTATACCCCAATAGATGTTTGAATAAACAAGTTGACGGGAGAATACAACTTGAGGGCCAGATGTTGAGCTGAGTATGACTTCGGGTTCCAGCAGGAAGTAAATACTTGAAGATATAGCTAAGTCTTGTGAATTGTCTTGTAATAGTTTGTGTAGTGAAATCTGTGGATGAATTATAATTGGAGTATAGTGAATTGTATTTCCTTTACATTGTTACTCAAGTTGTATCAATATAAAAGTATCACTTCGATGTGTCTCCTATATGTGTTAAACGCCTTGTATATAGTATGGAAGCCTTCGCATGACTGAGGCGGTCATTCCTAGGCTTTAATATTGTGTACGGCGACTCACGTTTAGGGTACCCTTCGAGGGCATGATAGTGTGTGTGTGTGTGTGTGTGTGTGTGTGTGTGTGTGCAAAGGGCAAAAAGAAAAAAAAAGTGAAAGAAGTGGGAAAAAATCAATCCAAAGGAAAAGTAAAGAAGAAGGCAAAAACCTTCCCTTCTGAAGTTTCAAGGTACATAAATAATCAACAAAATAAAAAGCAAACATAAGGAAGAAAATTCAGGGTATGATCTGATGTATATGCCTTCATTTTTTATTATGATGCTTGGAGAAATGATTAAGGAACTACATGCTTATATATATAAGAAGATGAAGTTGATTGAGTTTCTTTCTTACTACGATTGATCTTTTAATAATTTTTGCTTTAGGATTCTCTATTAAATGATAAAGGTAAAAGCTAATCTACTTAGGTGAACTCTGTGATTTTAGCAAAAATAAATTTAACACAGTTATTGGAATGATTGAGTATCTAAAGTGCTAAGGTGATTTTATGCTTAAGTTGATGGGGTCAAATTTCCATTTATGATTTATTATCCTATTTGAAGAGCCTTACCTGGTTTGAAATGATGTTTGCTTGAGGACAAGCAAAGGCATAGTGTGGGGAAATTTGATAAGTTAATTTTACTCTTTCATAGGAATTCAGGCTTATTTTGATGAGTTTTTAATCAAATTCCTACAAATTTGGTGCTTTTAACGTTAAATTGTTGTTTTTCAGCTCCTTGAATCAAAGAAGAAGAATTAAAGTGTTTTTAATCAGATTTGGAGCAAAAACAGCAATAGTGAAGAACAGAACTGTCGCATCCTGAATAATACTAATCGAGGCTAAAATGTAAGGCCAGACAAGCAAAAATCTCTGTCGCGCCTTGAATTTAGCCTTCGATGTGACCTTCGACACTTGTTTTGAGGAGATCGAGCCAAACTTGAAGAAAGCTTTGTTGCTCCTCATGTCAAGTCTTAAATCTGATCTACAATAGTTGTTGAAGTGAAGTATAGACCTTCACCTAACTTATGTCGCGCTTCAAATCATCAAAGCATTGAGCCCTTGAAGCATGCAATTTAGCCTTTAATGGAAGAATGGACGGAAACGTCAGCGTTTTACCAGCTAAAACCCAACCTTACTTTTAATGCGACACTCGAGCACTCGACTTACTCCTTGATGAGTGATTGTTTGAGCATTAGATACAGACACACGCATGGATAAAGAATTTGCATTTCATTATAAAGAATTTGCTACGTCAGTAATAAAATCTTCATGATTTCTATGCCATCATCCTTTAAATAAGCGTGCACAACATTGTAATAAGTACGATGTACAATGTGTGTACAATAGAATAGTATTAATGTAGTGTGGTGAGAGAATTTCTGGAGTGAAAGAATTCTATTTCTTCTTACTTTAGAAAATCTCAAAGTTTTTTAGGTAAAATTATTTTTAACCCATTGTTTGAATTCCTGCAAGACTCTGTGCTAAATTATAATATTCTTCAATTAATTTTATATTATTTCTTTAGGTCATGTTCGTAATTTCTAAATCCATGGAAAAACAATCTCTTACTACTTAGGATTTGTGAATCAAAATCTTGATTCATGTGATTTCGAATACACTTTCAATTCAATATTGACTAGGTGTTTGTAATTAGTAGCTTGATTTTAATTTCTTGGGTCTAATTGCATGGTGCACGAGTTATATTCATGTTTTATTTCAAATGAATAGGCTGAGAGGTCATTCTTTTGAATATATTTGTGGCTACTAAAAGAGTCGATCCTAAATATCTTGAGAGAGGGTGGGTGAAGACTATCTGTCACTTGTTTTGAAATTCATTGAGTTGGTTTTGAAAACAAAGGATTCTTAAACTTTACGTGGATCAAGGCCGATGATAGCTTGAGAAGAGATTCTGACAGTCTGGTTTAAATCTAAAACTATTGACCTTGAGGGAGGCTTTAGTTTATCTCAGTGAACCTAACGATGCAAATACACCAGCAAACAACTCTGTCTCTTTAGGTTTTATCTTAAGAAATCATATGATAAGGAGTTGATGAAGCAAATCCTAGGCTGTCGTTTTGTATTGTCGCAAACCAATCTCTAAATTTTGCTCAGAGAACATTTGTAAATATTATTAACATTAACATAACTTCTATTTTCATTAGGATTTGCTAAAATTTCTGTTTGGCTAGATAATGGATGAAATGTGAGTATGATAGGTGCCACCATTTTCTTTTGGGATTCGATCTAATTCTTTCTATACTACTTCGAAGGATACACTTGTCTTATTGTTGTTAATTGCTAATTGAAATTGGACAAAACCAATTAGTTTTATAAATTTTGAAAGCTTCCACTTCTAATTGTTCTTTTAAAATGGTTTTTTTTTTTATCCATAAACAGATCAAAGCACATAGTACCAAGCAGCTGACTACTAACTTTATGTGGTTGAAGGGTAGTGATCCCGATAGCATGGGCCACCCAAGCTAACAATACAACAACAAAGGTTTCCAAACATGTATAGATGACCAAAAGCTCCCACCTGTAATCCTTTTGAATTATTCGTGATTCAATATTTAGTATTTATTTTAATAGCTAATAGTTTAATTGATATAAATTTAGAATATTGTGAAGTAACTTTAAAGGTAACGTAAATGCAATTTGAAAAACTTAAAAGAGAGAGACAGAGAAAATAATAATATAATAATAAAATAAATATGAAAAAAACAAATTACGTAACTAATCGCATAATTCAAAACGCTAATTAAATTTTAAATCTACTTAAAACCTCAAAGATAATCTAAGAAAAGTTATAAAATAATAAAACCTATAAAGGACAATACTAAAATTTATTATTTTTAACTAAATAATAACACTCAAATACCCTAAATCGATCACAATATTCGATACAAGACCTTTAACACAAAACTTAGCTAAGTTACTATAATTAATATAGAAAATTACTATGGGCTTAGCGGGAATGATACACGTTGACCATGGAAAAAAAAATAACAATATACCACAAAATACACTACTTTCTCTGCATTCCTAAGGCCATACAAAATGCCACATTACCTAAAATTAACCACAATTCCAAAGCCTTGTAAACTGTCACTTAGCCAATTTAAAATTACGTAAAATACTAGCCCATGAAGAGCTACAATTAGTTGGCCTCACTTGAAGAATAAATGAGGAATTCTTTCCTATTATACAGCCCACCAACATCATAATTTAAGACCCATGAAGAGGATTCCAACGTCTATACAATGAGATGAGAAAAGAGAGAGAGAATTCAACCCATTTTGACCTATAGATACTACCAACCTTTATTACTTATGTCATACGAATAAACACCAACAAATAATAGGTCCCATTAACATCTCATTGGGTCCCACGACGGTCTTCCTCAAGATCTGCCCTAGTAGTATTGGTCAGACCCATCTTCTGGACCTACTGTAGTCTATGGGTCCAACTAGGTCCATAGTATCTATTATCAAAATAATAAATAAAAATAAATATAGAATACAAAATAATAGAAAGATTAAAAAGTAATATTTAATGTTTAAACTATTTTCTATGTGAATAAAAATTATTAATAATTTATTGACAATATTTAATGCATTGTTGATAACAATAGATATAATAAATATTATTTAGAACCATGCTTAATGCTTTAAATAAAATTCTACTAAAACAAGATTTTTTCCAAATAATATGAAATTTCCACTTTTTTATAAACTTTACTTTTTTAGAGTGTCACTTTAGTACCACATTGCTAATATTTCAACTAGATAGAAATGTGTCTATGCATAAATAATTGCACATTGTTAATAGTATTAAATGAGTATAGGCTAAAGAATAGTATATTCTTTGGTCCATTTTATATTTAAAGTTAAAAATTTTATTTTAATTTAATTTTTAATTTTTTTTTTTCAGAATTGGATATGTTAATCTAGGTCCACAAGTCTAAACTTGCCTTGTGTCAATCCAAAGTGATGATGGGTCTCCAATTTTCAGACTTGGACCAGGGGGGTCTAGGTCGGGTCTTAACTTACTCTAGTTCATGGAGATGTCTAGATCTTGACCACTCTTTGTCACATCATAACAAAGAGTGGTGAACTAGTTTGCTTGACCACCTTTTTTCCTATCTTGAAGTATAGGAAAAAGGAGAAAATAAAATTTACTTGACCATTCTTTGTCATATCATAACAAGTTCATCAGATAAAATATAATGGTGAACTAGTTTTTAGTCTAAGTAAGTCTTAACTTTAGTATTTTCAATTTACACAAAAATTAACTATGAAGTGATTAATTTAATACATTATCAAAATTTTTCGAGTTATTTTTACTTTTTTTTTAATATCATTTGATTTGTTTGCTTACATGGAAGAAATTATAAATTATTAAATTTCTACAAATTTTCTTAACGTTTTCTATCAATAATGGGTCTGTTTGGCAAAAAAGAAACCAAATACAAATCATATATAAATGATAAATAAATGGCAAATAGATAATTTTATTCATAAAAATATCAAATAGATCAGATACATATTAGATGCAAATGACAAATAAATGACAATCAAATACAAATGAAAAACAAATCATCCAAACAAACCTAATAAGTTGTCTCTTCTATTTTGGCAAATGAAACAAATGACATTATGTGAGATAATAAAAATAGCCCTGAAAATTTTAATTTGATAATAAATAAATTAATTCAAAATTTAAATTTTTGTATAAAATTCAAATAATAAATTTCCCCTTAAGTTCTATACCAAGAATTCAGCTATATGTCTAACTATAACACGAACTTCATATTCTCATTTCATTTTCTTCCATATGAAATAATCTCCCACACCACAAATTACCACCACCATTCAAGAAGGAACAAGATCCAGGCCTCATAAAACCAAACCAAATTTACTAGCATAGGATATATATATATATATATATATAATCAACTATGTCCAAACAACGAAAACCCTAATTTCAATCAACTAATTTTGTATTTGAGAACCCTACTAAGGATAAGAGATCAGATTGTTGAAGTTTAAGATCAAGATTTCAAGTTACTACCTTTTTTTCAATTGGGAAAGGAATTCATCTCTCTGATTTAATGGTGATAGAGTCTGTTCTTTTGGGGAGACAGTCTTTTGAGTGAAGAAATGCAATGAGGTTTTCTCTGTTATGATATCTGCCTTTCTAATTGAAGAACATTTGATGAAGGTGAGATTGAGAGTTGTTTGAGGGTTTTTGTTTGAGATGGAAGAGAAACGACGATTTTAGGTGAGGAAGTGAGTTCTAGGTGTGTTTCTTTTAATGGCATGTGATTGTCACGTGATCAATGAATTATTTGGTACAAAACAAATGGATTGTATTATGGATTAGTTGATTGTAAAAATAAACAACACGCGTGGCTTATTTGTTAAAACATTAAAACTGGAGTCAGCTTTTCTATAATTTACATTAAATAATATTTTATTTACATAATATGATATATTTTATATTTAGATATGAATAGTTAAGGCACCAACCAATCGATGAAATCTTTATTATAATAGGAGACTATGGGTATTGATGAGAGGGGAGGTTCAGTCTGATGCAATATCATGCATAATTATATCAAATTTCTACTTGTTTTGGTAAAAGCTATGCGTAGTTTTCGAAAGAGAAAGAAAGTGTTTAGATCTTCCATAGTAATAGTAACGCAATCAAGAGCATGGTCTGGTGATTCGGTTAGGTATTTTTATTCTTATAGGGTAGTTAATAGAAAGAGAATTGGAGAATTCTATGTTGTTTGCTGTTATAATGGGACTGGTCCCATTACATTATCGAACGTTTAAATCTATTTCAATTGTGATTGAAATGCTTGATATTTTTTTATAGTGAATTTAGGATGGTCCCATGATGAGATCATATAATTTCCTAAGAAAATTGCACAGTATTTGGTTGTAAGATTGCAAGTGGGCTAGAGGTCATGCCTTTAAATATGTTATGGTGTTATGAAATGTTGCTAGGCTGAGTGTAAGAACTAGTTAGATAGTTATATGAAAATGAGCCTTAGCAGCGTATGAATGGAGTACTTGAAAGCAAAAATATTATGAAAGATATATATATATATATTTATGTGTGCACTTTAGGTATACGCATATTCTTGTATTCTTAAGCAAAATTTCCTATGGGGTTTATTTATATTTTGTCATTTACATGATTTTGTAATTGATTTCCCCTCAGTGCGCGTACACACACTTGAAATGACACAAGTTGTCACACTCAAGAGGTACTCTAAATGTGGCTATTGCTGTACGCAACATTAAAGCCTAGGAATGACTTTTTTAGTCATGCAAAGGCTTCCCTATCATGCACAAGGCGTTCAACATATTAGAGGGAACACATGGAGGTAGTGTAATTTACTTTGATAATAATTAAGTAATAAGATAAGAGAAATACTTAACATGAAATATAACATGGTCGATTACAAATTCTTAGGACATACCCCCGCTAATGTCTTTAAGTCTACACAAATACACTTCCTATAATTCTCCAAAACATTAACATAACGTATATTGCTCATAAAAAAATTTCGAGAAAGTAAATTACTTCTATGTTCCTACTTCTTCTACAAAAGCTCAACATTCCACCAGTATTTTCCTTAATGTCCCATCCTTGAATTGAGTTTCGAGTATACCTGTTTCAAAAAATCTATGGGGTTATAAGGTTACAACATGCTTAGTGAGATATTTCCCCATCATTCGCACGGACAATCGTAGACAAACAAGTTGGATAGTCAAGCATATGGTATGGGCAATAATCACATGAATAACACATATATGTATAGTTATCTGGAATCTATACGCATAATGGATTTACGCCCTCCATATCAAAGGTTAGAGAATTGTTGATGAAGGTCCTCTTGATCTTCTACCGCTAGTCCCCAGGTACCCATCCAAAGCGTTTGTGTCAAGACCCGACATGCTCAATTCTCAAATTAAGCACACCAAGTCCCCAACCACGTATAACTCTTACGAATTATACGTAAAGTTGTCTTAAAAGAAGGTGTTTATATTGAACATTGCTAAACCAATTTTAGAATTTATGAAATCGTTTAGTTAGATTTCTAAATAACTGGATTTGGTAGCAAAAAATCAAATTTTATAAAACAACTTATAAACTTCTACTCCCTATAGAGCAAACCAGTTATCTAAGAAACGAACTTTATAAAAACACTTTATGATCTACTCTTAGGGGTAGATAATCATTTACAATCAATTGGGCATTAACAAGCTCTTAAATCAAAATACAAAATATAAATAAATCCAGTCTTTATAAAACAAAACAAAGAAGAAACAAAATACAAATACATCTCGGACCTATTACATTTCACTCATCTCCCAAATCTTCAAATTCACCCGATGCTCGAGACAAACATCATCACATCAACAACAATAACAATAACTCATCATCATCAACTTCATCAATATTATCTTTATCAACAACAAAACCTGTAAAAAGAATAACAACAACAAGAATGAGCCTAAGCCCAGTACACAGCAACACAATCACACACGGAGTGGCACGCGAGCTTAACTAAATACAATGCATCAATCTACAAGTTATTATCTTTTCATTAAAATAAACAAATCAGCAATGGAGCACTCACACTCCAGAACAAGCCAATGGGAATCTCGAGGTCCTGAGTAACAACAGCTGCTCAGGGAGTTGATATAGATAGATCGGATATCTATATCTCCTATATCTAACCGATAAAGAATATTAATAGCATCATCTAGGGTTTACACTACTTTATACACTCTACTTATCCCGGTCTATAACATCAATTAGTTCAACGATCCCATACCTGTGAACTAAAACATATTATTTCCTCCCGAGCCTAATAGAGAATATACCGATGCAGTTTAACCCTATTAGCTACCCACTTAGCAATAAAAGAAACCACCATTGCATCATGGATTTGAGTCATTGCATCATGACAAAGGATTGGGCTAAGCGTCTAAACTACCGTGCCATTGCATCATGATAAGGTTGTCGCTCTCCGGTTCTGGATTCAACGACGTAAAGCATAACCAACACTAATCAATTATTAAGTCGAGTTTAAGTTCTTAATCCATATTAGATGCCTATTTGATCAGACACTAACTTGGAACCCCACTATGACTGCGAAGATCGCCCCGCCAAAATATGGACAGTTCTCCTTTGTCTGTCAAAGAATTTCTTTTTTCTTTATTTATAGTGTTTTATTACAAAAGCATTAACAAAGAATTCATAAACCAAAAACATTCATTTTCCAAGTAAACACATATTTGAAACAACATATTCCCCATATTATTCAAAGATCATCCTAATTCATTCATCTAAGCTAATTATTAGCTATTAACCCATTTCAGCTTAACCTTAGCCAAATTATTTAGAGTTAGTCATTTAATCTAAAACTAGTTCAAGTTGATTAACTTAAGTAATCTAATTCCTTTTAGCTAATTCAAGCTCATTTAGTCAAGTTAAACTTAGATTCATTACTAATTCATTATATATCTAAGATCTATGTCAATTCAAGCTTACATTAACTTAAACATAGCCAAATTCATCAAAGTTAAACAATCTAATCCATTTAGTTCGTTCAAGTTCATTTAGTCAAGTTGAACTAGGTTTGTTAACTATGTTCATTTTATAACTAACTTCTAGATTAAATCTAATTATTTGTTAAATCTATAAATCTACTTAACTCATGTTTAATTATATCAACCAATCACATAACACATCAAACATTACTTATCTATCTCATTTTAACTCAAAAGATCCACTTCTAAGCAAAAACACATAAAACAAACAAAAACAAGTTTTTAACTTTGTTTGGAAAATGTATCAGTTAAAAAGAATTGAACTTTAAGTACTGATACTTTTAGAATTTTCAAAAACTCAAAACATAAAAGTTATAGATCTCTTTTTAATCTTTCCAATGCAACTTGAATAACCTCAATCCAATATCATATGAAAAAGTTATGATCAAATTACGAAAACATGTCAAGCTGCAGGGGAAAGATCACGCCCAAGCGGTCGCCCGTGATTTCAAAAAAACACGAACAGAGCATATCACGCCCCTTTGGTCGCCCGTGATGTTTGAAAAACACACAATCAGTTCATTTCACTCCCTTTTGCTCGCCCGTGATTAATCTCCTGATACATGTTACGAATTTGTTCTGTTTTTAAAATCCATTTTTAAACTTTTTCATCAACTTATACATCTCCTACATCGATTCTAATATCAAATAAACTCTAATAACAACTCCTAACAATTCAAACTTCATTCAACAACATCAAACAAATCCAAATTTCAATTCACTTCAACAAACTCCAACTCACTATTCATCCTCTTCTTCACAATTTCCAACTTCCATCAAACATTAAACTAACAATTACAAATGTAAATAGTACTTCCAACTCAATCCAACATTAATTCATCAATTACAAATGTAAATAACAAGTAAAAACAAAGAGAAATAGAAATAGAAAACTTAGCTTTTTGGCTAAATCATGCAACTTCTTATACTTGTAGCTTTGATTTCCTTGTTCTATTCTCATATTCTACTTGATTCCTCCTTTTCTCTTATTGAAATTGAGATTTATGTGTTGAATTTTGAAGAGAGAAAGAAGAAGAAGAAGATACGGGAAAGAAGAAGGAGAAAAGAGGGAGAGAGAGAAAGAAAAAGAAAGATGGCAGAGGATAAAATAAAATAAAAAAAAGAGAAGATAAATATAAATATATTTTAAAAATAATGTATAGATTTAGAACTATCAAATCAATATCTATAGTTCCAGAAGTATTTAGAAGATGATTTTAGAACCGATAGGTTAGAAATTAAGAACTTAAAGTAATAACTTAATTTAGGAATTTATTTTGGATAAAAGATATTTAATTTGAGTTCGGGTTTAAGAACCGATGTTTTTATAAGAAAATGAACTCAAATTTTACTGAGATTTAGGAATTAGTTGTTTAGGCTAAGAATTAAGGGTTTAGGAATCCTCTAAACACTTTGATGACATGTTTAGGGAATTTGAAACTCAAATATCAAACCAACTTAATTATTAGCTAATTAAATTATATCAACTTGTCTATTTAAATCCTATAATTCATTTTAGTCATTTAAATCTGTCTAAAACCAATTTCTATTTTAGGTGAAGAGTTTGGGCATTTCAGTTTGGTTGGCATAGCTCCAAACTTAGAGCTGCATTACTCGAGCGATGTGAATTCCCTAAGAAGGAGCATAGCCCATGTTCCAACACGCTTGCAGCCCATGCAACTCTACATGTAGGGTAGCAGTCTTTTGAAATATGACTTAACGTATGCTATACATGACCGTTTTCTTGTTAACGTCATTCCATATTATGATTCATTAAGGGCGATCGATCAATTTAAACATACATAGCAATCAACTATACAAATGAATGAACATAGTTAAACAAACATTCTAGTGTTGTGATATGCTTATATCCACTTAATAAATAAGCAAGAAACACATGCTTAACCCTTGATAGTTCCCCATATATACTTATTTTTATATTTTCTCAATCATGCTAGTATGACTACTTACAAGCACAAACATAGTAATGAATTTAAGAGGAAAAACTCACTTGTCCATTCGCAATCTTCTTAGTTGTAATAATCCTCAGGAATGGGGAGTCTCATATTCCTCGTCATCTAGGTAAAAAAAAGTACCCGGAATGAGTACTTAGTAGAAGTTCTACTTAAACTTCCAAATTCTATCTTGTTATTTTCGTCAAAATTTGGATGAAGGGAAATTTCAACTTACAATGGTCATAACTTACTTATTTTACCTCGGAATTTCGCATATAAGATGTCATTTTCTACCTACTTGAAAAGATGTATCTATTTATAAGGTTATTTTTCAAATTTATAGCCGTTTAGGTTTCAAAGTGAATCGTTACAGATCTAACCTGAAAGTTCCAGCTCTCAAATTTGTATTTTCGAAAGTTTTACTTCACTTATACACTTTATATCAATCATATAAATATTTCTACCTTTGAAAATCATTTGGTATTAACATTAACTCATATTATGCATGATAATAGTGATATTGTCTCAAAAGTAATTTTGTAAAACATCCTTGGTGGATAGTAACAAAATTGAGTTTTTTATAAGAAATCATTTTCTTAACTTGTGATAAAATGTGTCATCTTACATTTTTGTAACTATGTGACTTATCAAAATTTATGGTTCAATATATATATTTTGAAATCTTAAAAGTTTTATATTTCTTCAAAAATCTTACTTAATGATTTATTTTATAAAATATTGTTTTACCTACTTGTGACATAAAACTACAAGTGTATTTTCTCTTGAAATTTTCCTATGCTTGGTTCTTAATTGTACTTTTCATTTTTAGATTTGGCAAAAGTGAAAATTAATAAAATCTTGATTCTATGTTTATTTCAAGTTTATGAATATTTCATTTTCATACTAAACTTCTTTTGGCTAATTATTTTCCAAAACATGAATCTTTATGTGGTTGAGAGAAAAAATATTCTAAGTTGTATAACATTAGAAATGTTTTAAGTTTTTAGAAAATGAGAAAATATAAATGAATAGCTTGTTCTAAATTTTTATTCTCATAAAAATCTCTTTCTCAGTTAATGATTTTCCAATGCAAGGACTTTTAGAGGGTTGTTGGAAGAAAACTAAAATTTTGAGTTTGTTACAAGTGGGTATCTTATTATTATAACTATTATTTTTTATATTTTCTTAACTTCATAAAGATGAATTTACTTCTTTAAAACTTGTTTCCTTTTGTTGTATATCGATTTGTTCTCTAAGTAGATTTTAACGAATGAGTTGATGTTTTTTAAGTTTGTTTTTAGAAGGAGTGTTCATCAAAATATTGGCATATGCCTTGTAAATAAGTTAAAAAAAAACTTGTATAGCAAAGAATTATCAACATTGAAAATTTATGATAAATCTACTTTAATATTTAAAATAGGATATGGTTAGAAAAATCATGCTTAACCTAAACAAAAGTTTTTCCTAAGTGTTAAATATTATTCCTCTTAAAATTTAGCCTCATTTATATGAAAGAAAAGAATTTGAGTTTTTATTGGAAAAGTTTGATTAAGACAATAACATCACTTTATGCTCATGCATGAATATGAACTTAATAGTTATGTTACGAGGCAAATTTAATTCATGAAGAAAATAAGGAATAGAAAATCAAATAGACAAACAAAAATATGGAAGTCTTAGCTTGTATCAAGACTTTCCAGAACTTAGACATGGACAAGTTCCATAAAAGAAAAGAAAAGCATAAGAAAACCCAAGGAAAAGAAAATGAAGAAAATTGTGGAAGTTTTAGATTTTTATTCAAGTCTTCCCAAGACTTAAAAATAGACAAGTCCCATAAAGAAAAGCAAGAGAATAACAATAAGAAAACATGAGAGTCTAGATTCAAGTCAAGGCTCCTTGGGACTTAGATTATGGACAAGTCCCAAAACATTTTGACTTGATGAGGAGAAGTCTAAGACTAGAAGATGACTAGTCTTATCTATTTAAGAATGAAATAAATAAATGAGCAATAAAATAAGAGCATAAATAAAATATTAGATTAGTGATCTAGGCTATAAGAAATATAGATACATAATAACAAATCAAGAGTTTATGTTAGAACATGAGTATAATAAAAACATAACAAGAGCATATTATGAAGATGAACAAGACATGAACAATATGTTGTTTTTCATGAATCCATTCTCTAGCATTAGCATCATGGGAAATATATGGAATCAAATTGCACACATTGTTCATGTTATGTTACATGAACAAAGGAAGAGTTTAGAATTTTTATCTAAGGTTGATGATAAGTTGAAGATGGATGAAACAATAAATGGTTTGTTTAGTATGTATTATGAATGCCTTATGGAAATAGGGAGGAAGAGAGTGTTTGTGTAAGAATTGTTAGAGAGAAAAGTTGATGAGAGATTTGGTAGAGTTTTGGCATGTAAAATGAGGTGTGTGAAAGAAATAGAGGGAGATGTGGTATTTATAGAGAAATATGGAGGGAAATTATATGTAATAAAATAAATTTAAAAAGAAATAAAATTGAAGAAGAAGGAGGGCAAGTAGCGCCAACCACATGAGGGGAGAGAGGGAGTGATGAAAAAAATTTTAATTTTTGATAAAGAAAAGTAATAAAATGCAAGAAAAGTTAAGTAAAAAGTTGTATTGGAAAAGAAAATGTAAGATATAAGTGTATATGTTGTAAGAATAGGAAGTAAGAAAAAGTAGAGATATGTGAATAGTAATGATAGTAAAGAAAATAAATGTAAAGGAGTATATATGATATTTTTAGATACCAAAAAATTACGAAACTAATATTTTATGAATCTTCATATTATTGCGAATCTAAATATGTTATTAGAATATTTTTAGTGTTTTGCGATATAGGACCTTGATTTTAAAAATTAATCCCATTTGGGTCCGAAACAGATGAACTTTCGTCAAAATTGATCTTTTTAGGTTGTGTCACATTATTTCGGTCTATAATCTAAGGTTATCTTATTCTTATTGTTTTCGGGTTTCGAGTGTAGGATTGTCAGATCTAGTCTCATAAGGGCTTGTTGTTGACCTAATTGACTTTTAGAATTCCGGTTTCAATTCCGGCTTTAAGATTTATTCGCAAAATCTTAGGCTTCGTGATTATACTATATTTTTGGTTCGACAATTAATTTTGTCACGCCCCGAAGGGTACCCTAAACGTGGCAGTCCGCCGTACACAATATTAAAGCCTAAGAATGACCACCTCAGTCACGCGAAGGCTTCCATACTATGTACAAGGCGTCTAACACATGGAGGAGACTCATCGGAGTAATGCATTTTATGTTGATACAACTTGAGAACAATGTAAAGGAAATTCAATTCTATACTTCAAAAATACAACTCATTAAAACTTCAATTACAATTCATCAAAAGATTCTACTACATAAACTATTACAAGGCAAATCATAAAACTAGCTGATAACTTCAAACATTCGTATTCTTTGCCGAAATCCCGAGTCATCCCGGCTCCAACCAATTCGTCCCCACTTTGCATTCTTGAGATAACCTGTTCATTTAAACAACTATAGGGGTATAAGCTACACTAGCTTAGTGAGAATTCCCTTAATTCCGTACCATAACAAACAAGTATTAGTCAATCATATGCTATGCATGAACAAACACGTGAGCAAGCAATTATGCGTGGGTATCCGGAACCCACACACAGAACGGATTTACGCCCTCCGTATCTTGGGTTAGGAATGGTATTGAGTCTACACGACCGCATCTAGTCCCCAAGCCCTCGGCTCTTAGCACTCGACTCGGCTAGGCTCATCCAAGAATGCATCCACATGCGCCTTAGTACCCCTGAATGAGCTCTGGCACCGGGTTCGTTATCCAAACGAGTCATCCACGGACCATACCGATCGACCTGCGTAGGAGTAGCATGCTACCAAATGCAATATGTCCAATGCGATGCATGACCAATTTAATTTTTTTAGGTCAAAATATATACATTCTTAGAGTGACCAACCAATATCACACACATAACAGAAATAATATGAACGGTGCAGTTATCCAATCAAATCGTGGTTTCGATATGCTTTAGTATTCTTTGGCATACATTCATCACAGTCTCATCATATATCCCATCCCCATTCATATCGATTTTTATCTTGTTCCTATAATTCTAATGCAACTAACTACAAGCACAATCAAGGTAACAAAACAAGGAGAAAACTCACTCGGCCATTGGATCACCGGTCTTCTAGTAATAGTAATCCGGTGGTAGGGAATCGTCGATTCGGATCTCCTAAAAAGGAAGAAATACTCTAATAAGTATTTCAACTCAAACTAATCCAAACGATCTATACGAACTATCAAATTCGTAATTCTCGTCCTAAGCGGGAATTCCAACTTAAAACGGCCATAACTTGGTCATTTTAACTCGGAATCTCGCAAATTATATATCGATTTCTATCTACTTCGAAAGATCTATCTAATTCTAATATTATATTTAAGTTTTGAAAACTTTTAAGCTCGAAAAGAGGATCAGCGATCAACAATTTCAATTCCGAAAAATAGTTTTGTAATGTTTGTAATGTTTATATATAACTTAGCTATACATGCAATATGAGTGATTTCCTAACATGAATGACATGAGATGAGCTTATGTAGCATGATCTTGATGATTTTGCTAAAAGAAATTTTATAACTTTTTATTTTGCAAGACCATAATAACACTTACTTATGAAAAATCTAGTTTTCTAACTTTTATCATTTCCATTTGTTTTGGATTTGTTACTTAAGAAAATATAATTATTTTTGTCAAAATTGAGTCTTCATTATATATACTTACTTATGACCTTCATTTCTACATAAAAATTCCATTTTACACTTTGTAAATATGTTTTCCAATATGATTTACTCAAAAATCCGAATTTTAGAAAATCCACTTTTTGAATGATTCATTTGGGGAAAACTTGTTTAATGCATTAAAATTTAAGACCTTATGATACCTATTACTTAAGGACTTCATTTAATACATAAAACTTTCATTTTGAACTTGGATAATAGGTGTTCTTATGGCCTTCACTCAAAATTACGAATTTCACAAATTGGTTACTAACTCAAAATTTTCTCATCTTGATTCTATTTCTTGTTTTATACATTAATCTCATCAAAACTCATTTCAACTTATAAAAATCACTACTTAATGATACCTATTACCTATATACTTCATTTTTCACATAAAACATGAGTTTTGATGTTGATAAATGGGTTTTAAAAATTGGTCTTGGTTGGGATCCGAATTTACAAAATTCATTTTTGGACATATCTTTTGATAAAACCTATCTAAACTTATGAAAATCCATTCCTTACATATCATATCTTAAGAGCCCTTCATTTCTTGAATAAAAACTTTATTTTTGAGTTGGAAAACATGTTTTTAAATAGGCCTTGGCCAAAATCCGAAATAGAACTTTTTTTTGAAAATAATTTTGAAAATCACTTTGAACTTAAAAAAGTCTTGATGATATACATATTAAGCCTTCATTTTCTTAAGTAAAAATTACATTTTGACACTTGAAAAGTGTTTTTAAATATGGGTCTTGCCAAAATACGAATTTCACAATTTTGTTTGAGTTCATAACTAAGATCTATACTTAATATGAACATACATAAAACATGGTAAAAGCTATAAACATCATGGATCTAAACTTCTTATCAAAATCTTCATTTATGGTATCTATACCCTAAGCCCTTCATTTTAAATGAAAAATACATTTTGAAGTTGAAAAACCACTTTTCTAAATATGGTTCCATTTTCATCCGAATTTTCAAAATTGATTTTTGTTGAAAATAAAATAGATCTTGAGTTTCCTACAACTTTCCTACCATCATCAATATAGCAAGTTGTTCATGAACATAAACAAAGATCTAATGCATCTATGAACTCAAAACTTTAGATCTAGTTTTCTAAACTAGTTTTAATGCATGAATCACTAAGATAGACATGTGAATGCTAGATCTATGCATAAATCATAAGGAATAACAAAAATAACAACTTAAATAACAAGATCTATGGCATAAACAAAAATCAAAGCCATAAAAAGTTAGATCTACAAAATATAATAACTTTAAACAAGAAAATAATTATAATACAAGATAATAAAAGTGGAGAAGAGAAAGATTTCATTTTTGGCATCATCATCCTAAGCTTTTAAGCTTATGGAAGTTCATTTGATGCATGAAACCTTCATTATACTTTACCTATATCACCTATGGAGCTTTGGAAGAAGATTTGCTTAGAAATCTTTAAAAATGAAGTGTGGAAGCTATGGAAGGTGGGGGCAGCTTGTTTTTCCTAGAAGAACAAGAAAATGAAGAAGAAAGAGAGGAAAAAGAGAGAGAAAGACTAAAGAATGAAAAGGAAAGAGTAAATGAAGGAGAGAGAGAAATGAGTGTATTAATGAGAAAGAGAGAAAAAAATAAAACAAGGGCAGCAAAGGGAGAGGGGCTGCTGCACGTGAAAAGAGAGGAGGAGAGAGAGGGTTTGTGAAATTTGACTTGAATTAATTGTGTAATAATGTGTAATGTAACTTTCTTAAGAAGGAGTGGAAAAAATTAATTTGGTCAAAATGGAGTAAATGAAGGACAATGGCAGCCATCAAAGAGTCAAAAATCTGCCATGAATAGATATAATGAAGTGTAAAAAGATTGAAGTGAAAAGGAAGTGATATGTGTAAGGTGTACTTGAAGATGGGTTGTAAGAGTACTTTCTTAATAAAATAAAAAAAATAAAATAAAATTAGAAAATTATTCCAAATAATTGTAGCAGATTTTTCATAATTAAAATTAAATAATTATTTGAATTATTTTAGTATTTTAACAAATGTTACCGGTATGATCAAAATACGCGAATATGGGCTATAAATAATATTTTTATAACCCGAAAAATTCTAAAAAATATTTTATGAATAAAATATTTTTAAAATTTTCCAATTATTAAATTAATTTATTTTATTTTTAGTATCGGTCTTAAACAGAATCTGATCCCGTAAAGACCCGAAACGAACTAAATTTTAGAAAAACAAAATTTTCTATAACATATAAAATATTTATCTAAAAATATAAGGCTTTATAAGAATAATAAAATTTTGTAATGAAATAAAAATGAATAGTGCAAAAGACTCAATTACCGGTAATAATGGAAATACGATAAAAAGGTTATAACTGTAACTTTTATAACCCGAAAAATTATATAACTGATATATTTAGAAATCTTATGAAATTACGAGTCTAACGGTACTATTGGTATATTTTTGATATCTCGAGCCCCGGGACACGCTTTTCGAAGTCTGTATCCGAACGGGTTCGAAATAGGTCAAAAATTTACCAATCTGATATTTTTAAACAAACTCATATTACTATGAGCTATTCTACATATTAAACTACATCTCGGCCTCTAGGGTTAGGGGCGCTAGATTGCCGGACTTACACTATTGTATTCCGGTTAGGGTTTCCGGGTGATTTTCCGGTTTAGACCTTTGCCAATTTGGAAACTGATATTTATGTTTATACAACATATTTAATTTGAGAAATTTATTTTAAATTTTATTTTTGTAAGTATTTAATATCTCTTAATGTTTTCGGAATTCTTGAATTGAGTTATATTTTCGAAAGTCAATCGTTATTTGCTTTTTAATAATTTGTTTTTGAGCTTTCTATTACCTTTTATAAGTCGGAGTTAAATATGGAATTTTTCGTACGTCGTGGTTTTGAATTTGAAGACCACTGAGTTCTTATTTTATTGTTTAAAGATTTTCATTTTCTCAAGATTAAGAAGTTTCTGAATTCGTTTTGAATTAGGACTTATCGAAATTCGGTTTTAATTTGGAGTGATTTTTAGGGTTTATTTTCGAAGTTCATCTTAAAATTATTTATTGAAATTTTCCGGGGCTTACATCCTCCCCACCTTAAAGAAAGTTTTGTCCGCAAAACTTGTTATGTGTATATCGTTTGTCAGAAAAGATTGAATTTTGAGTTATATTTCTATCACTGGTTTATGCTTTGGTTTGTATCATTTTAAATTTCGCATGATAGATATTTTATGAAATATAGCACATACAATTTATAAGATTTGGCTTAGCGATTCCAACCTTCACTTACACGACTCTTTTGGAAAACGACACGGACTTGACTCGAGACCACAGACGACTCGATTGACACTAGACGACTCATGACAACACGACCTTTCATGACTCGGTTACTTGACCAACGAAGGTTGGATTCGCTCCTCCATTCTTATGTAGCTGTATATACAATATTGTGCTTTATGATTTATATTTCCTTAAACAATATGGTCATCATCGTTTTAAATTCTTATCATTGTGATCATCTTGATGGGATTGAAATCAAGAGATCTTATTTTTTATTGTATAATTATTACTTGTGAAGATATTTGATCGTGAATTTTAACTTTTGCGTAACGTCGTCATAGATTCGATCTTTCAAAGTTCTTTATTCACAAGAAGTTGTATGAGGATCTTGGAATTCGTTAAATTAATCGAGTTTGTTTTAGTTTCCATCATTGGCTCATTCTAGCTTTTAATGGTCTTGGGCTTTCCTATTTTTAGTCTAGCCATTTAATCAAGGTATTTCTAACAACCTATCTCTTTGATTCTATTGACAGAAAGAATATGCGGTTCTAAGGGTATAGCGCTAACCTGATATCGAGTTGCATATTTGATCCTCGCTTCCTCCATGGCAAAGGACTCCAGCTCCTCATCACTAGCTTCTTCATACACTCCATATGTGTGAGGGTTGTGGACTGGATTTCCGGATGTAGTTGTTCTTGAAGAACCTCGATTCCTTTTTCCTTTGTTGCTTTTGTTCCTATTACATCTCCTCCTCTTCTTTGGTTGATCCAGCGAAGCAACACGCAAGTTATCCCGTTCAGGGCATGTTTTAGCTAAATGTCCCGTTTTTGAGCAAAGAAAGCATGCGTTGGTCGTCTTTTTGGACACTTCTCAACTTTGTGACTGGGGTCCCCACAGAGGTAACACTTGGATTGAAGTCGTGGACACCGTATAGGGTAATGCTGTCCCTTACATTTCCAACATTGTAGCTTATCCAATATTATGTCTTCTTCCTTGTTTGGGTCATCATCCAAGGGAAGTGTTCTGACATTTTGACTCGGGGTCATTGCAACATAGAACTCCATTTCCTTATTACTTCTTTCTTGCCTCCTCCTTTGAGCATTTTCTATTATCCGTGCTCTTTCTAGCAATCCTTGATAACTCCTGATATCAAATTCCTCCAATCGAGTCCGAAGATCTTCTTTAAACCATTCAGAAACACTTGTCTTTTGAGTTCCTCACTTTGTTATATGATTCCGGAGCATATTGCAACAATCTACTGAACTCGGTTTCGTACTGTTCCACACTACGATCTCCTTGTGAGATATTGAGGAAATCTGCACTGTACTGGACTCTTAAGCTCATGGGGAAATATTTATCCAAAAACTCATATTTAAACATCTCCCATGTAACTGGAGGCGTCAACTCTCTTTCCTTAGATTCCCACCATACTCGGGCATGTAAGCGGAGCATATAGGTTCCATAATTGACTCTCAGACGGTGTGGTACTTCAAAAGCATTAAAGGACCTCTCAATGTGTGCCAACCAATCCTCTGCCTCATCTGGTTTTCCAAAACTCCGTCGAAATACTGGTTACACTTTATGAAGCATGGTAAGAGACTTTGGTGGTATTGAGGTGATGGGGTTCATCTTGCGTCGTTTCTTGCTCATATCTCACAGGTGTAGACGTTGAACTGACTTGAGTCTGTTGCATGTAGCTTCTTATCTGACTAGTAAGCCGTTCAATCTCTATTGAGGCATTTCCCTCTTGATTAGGTGGTTCAGGTATCGCTTGGTTCTCGGTCCTAAAGGAGTCATGACGGGTTCTTGTTGTGGTTGGGTATCTCCTACAATTTTATTAAGCTCGGTGAGAATTCTAAATCTTTTATTACGTCTTAAAGCGTTAAAAGAGATTTAAGGAAGCTTATCGGAAATATAGAACACGGAATTGCGGAAATAAAAACATATATGAGAAATATTGAAATTCCACTTAAAGCAAAATCAGTAATAGAAACTTCACAATATCCAAAACGAAATACATGAATTCAAGAGAAGATGTAAATCTTCCATTACAAAAGTTCAAAGAAAGGATGTAAAATATACATTGGAATTAATTCATGAACTAGATGATAAACCAACATTGATTTACATTTTCAAAACATTTTTGTTCTTTTCAAAAAGTATTCCTCCTAACGCTCAACACAAGAGATCTATTGATATTTCTAGGAGACTGACTTCTTCCAAGCAAGGACAGCTATCCACTTGTTAATTCTTTTGGGGGCATTTCCTTGCCAATGTCCCGCTGTTTACAAATGAAGCACTTCAGGGTTTCCTTTCTTGGACAGTCCATAATCTTATGCTCGGATCTCCACAGAGGTAACACTTGTGCTTTAACTGTGGACACTGTCTTAGATGATGACCTTCTTGCACTTCCAACAAGTGATCTTACGCTTCTTAAAAGGTTCATTCTTAACTGTTAGGCTAGTTGTCTTATACCTTCTGACTTTGGAGCTTGGACTAGCCATAACAGAAGGAGTCTCAATTCCTTGCATTGTCACTTGGTGGGGTCCTTCCACCTGAACCGGCACATTCCCAATAAGCACTTGTTGTAAGAGGAGCTTTTGTGTATCCACCAAACACCCTAGAAGGTCTATGACTTGTTGCATTGGATCTTGTGGTGGTGGAGTGTCTCTCACTTGTTGTTCATCGGGAAGGTTAGTCACTGTTGCATCTCCTCAGGTAGTCTCCTAGAAACAAGACGAAACGGTCACATTAGCCTAATTATACTATTCACAAGTTGCTTATGGTTTAGAAAAAGAGTTATAACTTTTTATTTTCTTTAAACTTGTTTATTTAGAAAAACGGTGAAAGCAAGCAATTAATCCTACCCACCTAGTGGTCTTATAGGTCAAAGGGGTAATCTAGCATCTCCATTATCGGCTTGAACTAAGAGTCGGGTAAGGTCACTTACTCCTATACTTTGCAATTACTAGAGTATTTCGATCATCCCATCAAATAATTTCAATCTTCCTTCCTCATGTACCTGTTTCTATTTCTCCAAAAGTCTCCGAGACGGAATTCAAATCCTTAACAATCGAAAATCACATCTTAAGGTCAAGCAGCTAAATCTAGTTCTTCTTTGCTTAAGGGTTATCTAACACTTATCTATTCATTTCTAAGATCGTATCTTAACATTCTATTCTCCTAAGTCTTTCACCTAATTCCCAAAACCTTGTCGCTCTGATACCAACTAAACTGTCACGCCCCGAAGGGTACCCTAAACGTGGCAGTCCGCCGTACACAATATTAAAGCCTAAGAATGACCACCTCAGTCACGCGAAGGCTTCCATACTATGTACAAGGCGTCTAACACATGGAGGAGACTCATCGGAGTAATACATTTTACGTTGATACTTGAGTAACAATGTAAAGGAAATACAAATTTACTATACTTCAGATACAATCACTAACTTCATTAACTTCAATTCAATTCATCAAAAGATTCCTACTACATAAACTATTACAAGACAAATCATAAACTAGCAGATAACTTCAACATTCGTATTCCTTGCCGAAATCCCGAGTCATTCCCGGCTCAACCAATTCGGTCCCCACTTTGCATTCTTGAGATAACCTGTTCATTTAAACAACTATTGGGGTATAAGCTACACTAGCTTAGTGAGAATTCCCTTAATTCCGTACCATAACAAACAAGTATTAGTCATCATATGCTATGCATGAACAAACACGTGAGCAAGCAATTATGCATGGGTATCCGGAACCCACACACAGAACGGATTTACGCCCTCCGTATCTTGGGTTAGGAATGGTATTGAGTCTACACGACCGCATCTAGTCCCCAAGCCCTCGGCTCTTAGCACTCGACTCGGCTAGGCTCATCCAAGAATGCATCCACATGCGCCTTAGTACCCCTGAATGAGCTCTGGCACCGGGTTCGTTATCCAAACGAGTCATCCACGGACCATACCGATCGACCTGCGTAGGAGTAGCATGCTACCAAATGCAATATGTCCAATGCGATGCATGACCAATTTAATTTTTGCTTAGGTCAAAAAATTTATACATTCTTTAGAGTGACCAACCAATATCACACATATACAGAAATAATATGAACGGTGCAGTTATCCAATCAAATCGTGGTTTCGATATGCTTTAGTATTCTTTGGCACACATTCATCACAGTCTCATCATATATCCCATCCCCATTCATATCGATTTTTATCTTGTTCCTATAATTCTAATGCAACTAACTACAATCACAATCAAGGTAACAAAACAAGGAGAAAACTCACTCGGCCATTGGATCACCGGTCTTCTAGTAATAGTAATCCGGTGGTAGGGAATCGTCGATTCGGGATCTCCTAAAAAGGAAGAAATACTCTAATAAGTATTTCAACTCAAACTAATCCAAACATCATACGAACTATCAAATTCGTAATTCGTCCTAAGCGGGAATTCCAACTTAAAACGGCCATAACTTGGTCATTTTAACTCGGAATCTCGCAAATTATATATCGATTTCTATCTACTTCGAAAGATCTATCTAATTCTAATATTATATTTAAGTTTTGAAAACTTTGAAGGTCTCGAAAAGGGATCAGATTATCAGTAACAATTTCATTTCCGAAAAATAGTTTTGTAAATGTTTGTAATGTTCCTACTATATAACTTAGCTATACATGCAATATGAGTGATTTCCTAACATGAATGACATGAGATGAGCTTATGTATGCATGATCTTGATGATTTTACTAAAAGAAATTTTATAACTTTTTATTTTGCAAGACCATAATACAACTTACTTATGAAAAATCTAGTTTTCTAACTTTTATCATTTCCATTTGTTTTGGATTTGTTACTTAAGAAAATATAATTATTTTTGTCAAAATTGAGTCTTCATTATATATATACTTATGACCTTCATTTCTACATAAAAATTCCCATTTTACACTTTGTAAATATGTTTTCCAATATGATTTACTCAAAAATCCGAATTTTAGAAAATCCACTTTTTGAATGATTCATTTGGGGAAAACTTGTTTAATGCATTAAAATTTAAGACCTTATGATACCTATTACTTAAGGACTTCATTTAATACATAAAACTTTCATTTTGAACTTGGATAATAGGTTTCTTATGGCCTTCACTCAAAATTACGAATTTCACAAATTGGTTACTAACTCAAAATTTTCTCATCTTGATTCTATTTCTTGTTTTATACATTAATCTCATCAAAACTCATTTCAACTTATAAAAATCACTACTTAATGATACCTATTACCTATATACTTCATTTTTCACATAAAACATGAGTTTTGATGTTGATAAATGGGTTTTAAAAATTGGTCTTGGTTGGGATCCGAATTTACAAAATTCATTTTTGGACATATCTTTTGATAAAACCTATCTAAACTTGAAAATCCATTCCTTACATATCATATCTTAAGAGCCCTTCATTTCTTGAATAAAAACTTTATTTTTGAGTTGGAAAACATGTTTTTAATAGGCCTTGGCCAAAATCCGAGAATAGAATTTGTTTTGAAAATTAACTTTGAAAATCACTTTGAACTTGTAAAAGAAGTCTTGATGATATACATATTAAGCCTTCATTTTCTTAAGTAAAAATTACATTTTGACACTTGAAAGTAGTTTTTAAATATGGTCTTGCCAAAATACGAATTTCACAATTTTGTTCAGTTCATAACTAAGATCTATACATAATATGAACATACATAAAACATGGTAATAACATTAAACATCATGGATCTAAACTTCACTTATCAAAATTTCATTTATGGTATCTATACCCTAAGCCTTCATTTTAAATGAAAAATAACATTTTGAAGTTGAAAAAACCACTTTTCTAAATATGGTTCCATTTTCATCCGAATTTTCAAAATTGATTTTTGTTGAAAATAAAATAGATCTTGAGTTTCCTACAACTTTCCTACCATCATCAAGCTATAGCAAGTTGTTCATGAACATAAACAAAGATCTAATGCATCTATGAACTCAAAACTTTAGATCTAGTTTCTAAACTAGTTTTACATGCATGAATCACTAAGATAGACATGTGAATGCTAGATCTATGCATAAATCATAAGGAATAACAAAAATAACAACTTAAATAACAAGATCTATGGCATAAACAAAAATCAAAGCCATAAAAAGTTAGATCTACAAAATATAATAACTTTAAACAAGAAAATAATTATAATACAAGATAATAAAAGTGGAGAAGAGAAAGATTTCATTTTGGCATCATCATCCTAAGCTTTTAAGCTTATGGAAGTTCATTTGATGCATGAAACCTTCATTATACTTTACCTATATCACCTATGGAGCTTTGGATGAAGATTTGCTTAGAAAATCTTTAAAAATGAAGTGTGGAAGCATGGAAGATGTGGGGGCAGCTTGTTTTTGAGAAACAAGAAAATAGAAGAAGAAAGAGAGGAAAAAGAGAGAGAAAAGCTAAAGAATGAAAAGGAAAGTGAGTAAATGAAAGAGAGAGAAAATGAGTGTATTAAATTGAGAAAGAGAGAAAAAAATAAAACAAGGCAGCAAAGGGAGGGGCTGCTGCCACGTGAAAAGAGAGGAGGAGAGAGAGGATTTGTGAAATTTGACTCAAAATTAATTGTAATTAATGTGTAATGTAACTTTCTTAAGAAGGAGTGGAAAAATAATTAATTTGGTCAAAATGGAGTAAATGAAGGACAATGGCAGCCATCAAAGTCAAAAATCTGCCATGAATAGATATAATGAAGTGTAAAAAGATTGAAGTGAAAAGGAAGTGATATGTGTAAGGTGTACTTGAAGGTATGGGTTGTAAAAGTACTTTTAATAAAATAAATTAAAATAAAATAAAATTAGAAAATTTATTCCAAATAATTGTAGCAGATTTTTCATAAAAAATTAAATAATTATTTGAATTATTTTAGTATTTTA